>JAMKCH010021141.1:0-21492 GCA_023653785.1 Ophioderma brevispina
TAACACAAGCTGTTTCTATCTCGAAACTCGCTCCTATAGATCATGCTTTTGCATATGCATTACCTCTGCATAATTAAGTTTATTTGGTTTGATCCGTAGCTCTACTATTATACATACACCTGTAGTAATAATAGCTCATTTTTCAACATCGTGCTCAACGTTTTGTGAACTAAATTCGTTAAGGCTCTTCAATTCACGAGAATTCACTTTTTTCCAATTGAAACTCGCGTCTCATGTATCATGCCATGTTTCATCGTGCTCGCCGCAAATTCTTTTATTAGAACTCAACATCTGCATATAAACTTGTTTCCATCTTGAAACTCGCTCCCTGGGATCATGTAACTGGTATCATGCTTGAAGTTAGCATGATTTATGTTCATTCCGTTCGAATTCTAGTACTACTAACCTCTCTGTACTTATTAATACGGCTATGAAGTTATATCCCGTTCACGCATTAAAAGCTGTCCCTTAAAGTACAGCCTATCGTCATGCCTTAACTGTTCAAACGTACGATGCTTAGCTTAAGCCTTAGTACGTTACCGCCGTTTAGGATTATGAAATTAACACATATCTCGAGGAAATCGCCGAACTTGCCTTTACTGTTCCGAACTTGGAACTTATACATAGTAGCATCATCCATTTAAACCTAATCCATAAAATATGGCCCGTAAACAGAAATTATGCGAACCGAAACCTCAAGGGTTTTCGCCATATTTCTACTGAAATATGGTGTATTTTTTAGAGGGGCGACGGTACCGAACGGAACCTGCATCCAGTCTGAATTTTGTCCCAATTGACGAACACTACGTCCTTCTTTATTTTTACCTACTTATCTCCTATCTGGGTATAAGAAATAAAAACATTATTGTGAAGTTCAAACGGCCATACCGTACTCATCATACTAGAGAGTTTACAAGTTATAATCTAAATGAATGTAAATACAACCATTCCTTGGTTTCATTTTTTTTTTTTTTGATAAACCTTTTTTTATTTTTCCATACGGAAAGTACGTGTTGACATGCTACTTGTCACACAAATTTGAATTAGATCCTATCTTAGTTCTTAGATCAAAAATTCAGTACTTATCCCAATCGACCTTTGTTTGAAAGTTCTGGTGTGTGTTCTGAAAATAGTTTTGAATAATTTATGAGTGACATTCTGTCACCGTAATTACCATCATAGCATCTCTGTATGCCAAGTACACCCATATCGAAGTTTTACCAACCAGAACCCTTTTGAACAAGACAAATTACAATAAAATTATATTGGCCAAAAAGCACGTGGATAAACAAAACCCAAAATCGAAATGCTAACTTTTAAAACACACTGTCTTAGATGTTTTGATAAAGAAAGCAAGCAGGCTAAGCAAGACCGTTTCTGGACTCCATGGCGGGTCCTTCATCAGTTTGCACTGCTAGGGTGTGGAGAGCTCCCTTACCCATGCTCGTCCTTTCATAAGCATGACACTAAATGTGTTTTATACTTTCGCTGGTACTGCCTGTCCCCCCCACCCCCCCCCCCGGAGATGTAAGCCCAAAATTCGTACCTGCACCTGGGATAGCTAACTTGCTAACCGTAGTAACAGTGCAATTCCCAAATTAGTACCTACCCTAGCTCGATTAGCTCAACTGCTACCGCGGTGCACATCTTTCCCTGTCACGTGTTAACGTCCCGTGACCCGGTTAAATTTTTAACCATAAAAAAAAAAATAAGGAAAACGACACTCATATACTGTAGTGACAACTCACAGAATCTACTGTGGATTTTTGGTGCTCTGAAAAGAGCTCCTTTTGGTTTTCGTGCGGTATAACTTTTAACCAAGTAGGCCAACTGAAACTATATTAGTTATTTCAATAATATAAATTACCTTGCCGCTAAACACATTACTCGCCCTAAACGTAACGACCAATCAGGAACTGTGTCGGCGACCGAAGTAATGCCATGCCCAGTTTTCTAAATGCTGCCGGCAAAGGAAAGTTAATTATATGAACCCCCTAACCCTCCATTTACAAATCATACAGCTTATGAAGAGCAGGTCAACTGGGTCTTCTTGTTCGTATGCTTGGCTCTGGTGTCAGGATACTTTGGGGGGGGTTTGTGGGCCTATCTTGGCCGATGAATGCGTTGTTTGCTCGCCTTTCTATTTCTACGCATTTTTCGTAGACCACTTTAAGCCTGATTGTGGCATCATTGAACGACAGAGACTTCAAATGATGATCAACGAGCCTGCTTGCGTTGCGTCTCCGCGTGGCTTGGTTGTTTGTATTCCAAATCAACCAATCCCGAATTTTTTTATTCAAATTAGGTCCTCTTGTTGTTTTCACACACACGTCCGCAGCATCGGTCCGCGTACATTGCTAGGTATGGCATGTTGATTTTTGATTTTCTTTAGGTCAATAGGAGGAATAGTCCAAATACAATTTATCAAAATTAACGTATGACAAATGAATAAAAATCCACTTCCATACTTTCCATCTTGCATGCAGTTTGGAGCAGTTTTGGATTAAGTACAAGTGTATATAAATTTTAGAACTTCCTTGGACATCATTCAGGCTTTCCACGAGGGATAGCTATCCAAGATCGTTAGATCATGTGTTTCATACTATCCTTGTCCCCCGTCAGACCCGCCGAATGGCTGCGTAGGGCAGAATGTAGGAGTGGGAAAAGAAAAGTTAGAGTAATATAGTTAGGGGGGAGTGAGGTATAAGAGAGCAAAGGCAAGAGCCACGAAGAGATACCGCTACAACCCGGGGGTAATATATTACAATTTTTAGAGTGGCGACGGGTACGAACGGACCTGCATCCAGTCTGAATTTTGTGGTCCATTAGACGAAACTACGTCTTCTTTATTTACACACTTAGATCCTATCTGGGTCTAAGAAATAACAAACATATGGGTGAAAGTTACCAACATGCATACGTGACTCATCCTACAGAGAGTTACAATTTAATAATCTAAATGATGTAAAATACAACCATTCCCTTTGTTTCATTTAATTGTTAAATTACGGAAATACGTGTTGACATGCTTACTTGTCACACACTTTGAATTAGACCCTATCTTAGATCAAAAATTCAGTACTTATCCCCATCGACCATTGTTTGAAGTTCGGGTGGTTCTGACATAGTTGAATATTTATGAGTGGTAACATTCTGTCACTCGTATTTAACAGCATAGTATCCTTATTTGCCAATACAACCCATACGAAGTTTTTTACCAACCAGAACCCTTTTGAACAAGACAAATTACATAAAATTATATTGGCCCTAAAATCACGGGATAACCAAAATACCCCAAAATCGCAATGGCACTTTTAAAACACACTTCCTTAGTATGTTGATAAAGATCAAGCAGCTAGCAAGCGCGTTTCTGGACTCCATAGCCATGATAGCGGTTCCCCTTCCTCAGTTGTGCACTGCTAAGGTGTGGATAGCTCCCTTACCCATGCTCGTCTTTCATAAGGCATAGACACATAAATTTGTTTATACTTCGGTTATGGCTACTGGCCTCCCGGAGATGTAAGCCCAAAATGCCGTACCTGGCACCTGGGTTAGCTAACTTGCTAACCGCAGTCACATGCAAGAGTCCCAATTTCGTACCACACCAGCTTCGATTAGCTAACTTGCTAACCGCGGGGCATCGTATTGCCCTGTCACGTGTTAACGACCTGTGACCCGGTTAAATTTTAACCGTAAGAAACGACACTCATATACTGTTAAGTTGACAACTTCACATATCTTACTGTGGAGTTTTTGGTGGCTCTGAAAAGATCCGTTTGGTTTCGTGGCGGTTAATAACTTAACCAATTAGGCCAACTGGAAACTCATGATTAGTTTTTCAATATACTAAATTACCTTTGCCGCTAAAACTTACTCGGCTACAAAGACTACCAACAGGAACTGGTGTCGGCGACCGAGTAATGCAATTCAACCAGCTGCTGGAAAGCGGCCTTCCATGTGAAATAGCCGGAAATATCCTGCCATGTATGGGGGGCGTGTCTACGCTCATCCATTAGTTGTTTACATAGTCTATGCCAGTGCAAGTTAAGGTTTATTTCTCGAGGTGGCACTATTGTCATCATGGACGGATATAAATGTAGCATTTCCAGCCTGCCTTACGTCCATCCGCGGATCCCAATTCTAATTACAAAATCGTATGTTGTGAAAAATACGCATTTTTTAGCATTCTCGTTCGCAGGTATAGTTTCCTAGACAATTACAACGTAACTGTGCAAAAATATCAAATTTTGAAATTGTGGGCGCGCTTCAAAAAATGTGCCATATTGCTTTAAGTAACCAATTATTCACCTACTCATCTGGTCCAAGTATAGAGTATGTTGCCTACTCTAACACATTCGATCTATTCTTGTTGAATCAAAAATGGCACCTTTAAAGTACGTTCTGGAGTGTGGAAACTATTGCAGTCACGCAAACTAACAAGCAAACATTACAATAGTCAGATACCCTGCAACTGCAAATTACAATGCAATTTACAGGAAAATACTGTAAAAAATTGAAGTACAGGTGAGTCCAAAAAAAACTTGACCTTATTTGGTCCGCCATTTTGAATTTTCAAGTAACATATATCTAACATATGTGATATCATCCGAAAGCTTAGTTAATTATCTTTAATTTGCTGCAATAATCATTCACATCGTTTAGGTAATAGACCGAGTTACAGTCGTGTTATCCGCAGTCGGTTTTCTGCACTGTCCACGACTCACATTGGCTTAGTCGGGCGCCGTGCATTCAAATGGGAATCCGTGGATAGGGTGAAAACCGGACTACTTGATTCAAAAGACGGTAGTTTGGTCTATTCTTAACCATTGGAATTATCTTTGCAGCAAATTAAGATATGAAATGCCTTTGCCGATGATATCAAACATACGTTATATTATATTATGGTAAAAACGTTCACAAATGGCGGAAGCAATCCGGGTCAAGTTTTTTTGACTCACCCTGTACTTGGCTGTAATTGGAAATACAGGAAAATACTGCAAAATTTTGTTTCCAATTTTCCATGCATGCCTATAATGACAAAATCTACAATTGAAGGCTTTATTTTGAAATTTACTGATAATAACATTAATATGGATACACGACTATGAATTTTCAATTATACGATTAAGTACTCAAATTTAATGTAAAATACGTGACTGTAAATTTTTACAGTAAATCCTGGCAGCAATTCTGCCAAAAAAACCTGTAAAAATACAGCTTTTCATTCAAATTGCCTGTATATTTTACTATATGCACTGTAAAAAATGTGGATAGGTCTACAAAGTCAGGGTGTTCGTCAGTACTTTTTATTCTCCACATATTCACAATCTCTGAATTAACTCACCAAATATGTTTTTAAAAGTGTTTTGATCAAATTAATTTTTACAGTAGGCCTATAATGTAAATTTTACGGTAATTTGGTTGGCAGAATTGCTTCCTGGATTTTCCTGAAATTTTAGTGGTTTTTTTTTTTTACAGTGAAGCCCAAATATAATATTCAATTTTGTCCATTAAGTCATTTTTTTTCAGGAAACAGTTAGAACAAAATATTTTATATGCTCAATACAATTATGAGTTTGTGATAAGTAGCTATTAGCATTGCGTTTTTTGTTTCACTGAACTAGGAGGTTGAATTATGACGTCATAAATACAGGGATTGAAACAGGAGATAGCCTTTAAATTTCGATATTTTTAGAAAAAAACGCAACTACAAAACTCATTCCTGGAGCCACATGCCATTTTATGCGTATAGGCCTATCAGGTATACAGTTTCCACAGGACAGACTTATGCAAGTCCACAAGGCCATAAGTCTCCGATAGTCTCGTATACACACATGTCCTTGATGCTTGTACGCGTTGAACGACCAGTCACTCACCGTTCACGTAATACGCTGTGGACTCTATAGGAGCAAAACGACTCTATAGGAGCGAAACAACGTGTCCGCGTGACTTAGTGTCCTACGCAAAGAGGTTCTATAGAGATAGAGAGGAAAAACGGTACAGAGTCTTTTAGAAATTCACCGTCTCGCATGTTTTGCCGACCACAAAGAAAACATAGAGTACAACAATAGAAAGCAATGGCTGCCTCAACTTCTTCCACATACTGTGGGTGTCGCTTTGCATATACACTAATCGGTAGTGCTACAAATTAATGTATGTGTTAGAGGTGGCCAGGTGTTGTAGTAATTAAATGTAACCTGGTTATTCTCAAAATACTCTTTTTTCTCATAATGCAATTCCCCGCTTAGGTGAAAAGGTGTATTCATCGAGGCGGTTTATTTAAGATCACGGACGACTGATGTGTCATTTATTCGTTTGTGTGGCCATTGGTAGGACCCAAAATTTACCACCCAATAGCACCCAACATCCAACAACTTGATCTTTTGTTGCGGATTTTTTTTTTTCTTGGTTTTTGTATCGAATGACATTATGTGTGTATTACAAGCAACCCAAACTGATAATTATTATTCCGTGCAATATTCAAAATGTACAGGCCCAGCACGGAAACCGACTGGTTTTGAATGCGTTTCACCCCCTTGGTCCTACGTACACACATCTGTATATTGTGTTCGCCATGAGTGCGTATGCATCGTTTGTTTCAGCACTGTACCAAACTGGCCTAGTATACGGGTCACGGTTTATTCCCGTACATGTTGCTATGGTAGCTTAGGACCCCCTTCTCATGGGGGCCACTCAATTTCTTTACACCGGGTTTTCTTCTCTTTGAAGGGGAACGACAGGAAATTGTTATGCAGCTTGTTATTTGTAACGCGCCCCATAGTCTATATCCGTTGGGTCTTAATATTTTGAAATGTTTATGTTACTTACCAAACTTACAATGAGAGTTATTGTATAAATTATAAACACAACCCCCCCCACCCACCCCCACCCGCTAATACTGACAAATATTACCAGGTGCATTAGGGTCATTTCACCAAAAAGGCTACCAAAAACACGCTGAGATACATATACCTATACTTTGGAATATTGATAGAAACCAAATATTAAAGAATCAAAAATTCGGTGAGTTGAGACATCAAAAACAAATCAAAAAACATTTGTTCATCTTATGAATGTTTTACGTGGCATTTGTCTTAGGAATTGCAGGAAACCTATGTGAATTGAAATTATTTTTTTCTTTTCACGCGATTGTCTCGTCTTGTGTATATGAATAGCTCTGTTTGGTTTAATTTTTGTTTATGGAATATTGTGAATTAAGTTTCTCCCAGTAGGAGGCTTACTTCTATCACAGAAAAAAGAAAGCGAAGGACTCGGCCAAGAAAATGTATATCGGGCTAACATTGAATGGCCATCACATTAATTCTCATCTGCTACACACTAAAAACACCGGAGTCATTTTCGAAGTCAGTTACCATGGTAGTACTCAAATATGCACACTTGGTCAAATCGTGGTTAAAATTGCGTAGTATACAATTTTTTTGACCCTACTTTTGAGACCCCCACTTTGAGACCCTACTTTTAAAATTCATCAATTCATTATGATTTCTATAAGTTTGAATGATGTGTCTGAAATACAAACTGAAAAGTAAGCAAATATTAGGCGACATTTGATTTTGAACAGCAAAAATAAAAAAACATAGATTAGGAATAATCCTATGCCTTCTAAAGGCTACCATGTTGTAAGTAGATTCTTAATTAGTAAGCTGTGAAAAGACGATAGTTACAAACGAGTTATGGAGAGTTTTATCTTCTACAGTTAATGTATTGCATAACTACAATGATTTCATGGTGACTGAAACGTGCACATTGATTTGATTGACTGTTAATTAAAGGAAATCATCACGCTACGCTTTGCATATTGTTCTCTCTGGGTCAATGGTGCCACACAAATAAAAAGAAGGTGTGTTGTGTGATGGAATGTTAGAAGTTTGGTAGAAGGAAATTTTTTATATAGTGTGTCTCACTAAATGTCACTGTATTCTTAAGTTGTTAAAAAGTGAGAATAGTGTCAGCCGCGAAACGCCTTATTCATTAATGTAATGCTCGAGTAGAGTCATTTTAATTAGAGTTCCTCAATACCACATGCATAAATCAATGAAATCCCCGCGTAAAATCAATTGAGACCTTCAATACGAACCTTAAATGACACTATTTTGCTATCTGGCCAGCTGAAGGTATGTGGGGCAGGTGGGACTTCACTTGGTTCTACTCTTAAACAGGGGCGTAGCTACATAGGGACAAGGTGGACAAAGTCCACGGGCCCCGAGAGGAGGGGGGCCCCAGGAGATTGGAGAAAAAAAGGGAGGGAGGAGAAAGAAAGTGAGAA
Source organism: Ophioderma brevispina (assembly GCA_023653785.1). NCBI lineage: Eukaryota > Metazoa > Echinodermata > Ophiuroidea > Amphilepidida > Ophiodermatidae > Ophioderma > Ophioderma brevispina. Next base: position 8,288 of record JAMKCH010021141.1, read on the forward strand.
GAAAAGAAGAGACAAGGAGAGAAAAAAGAGGTAAAGAGCGAGGGGAGAGAGGGAGGGAGAAGAAAAATGATATTGGAAATTTTCAAAAAAACAGGGCTTTTAAAACGCTATCGCTGTATTATGCATTCGGGGCCCTCTAGCTTGGCCTAATACCGATAAAACGAGAGGCCCTATCTTAATGTCAACGTAGGCAAATCTGCATTTGATACCGATTGGCGAGAGGCCTATCTTAAAGGGATTAGCAGCGATAATGCGAGAGAATCGAATGTTAAAATGTGGAAAAAGCATTTTTAACTAATAAATCAGGGAGAAGTGTGTAAAATTCCATATAACTGCTTTAATGTTGAAACAAACCACCAAATAGATGAAAAAAATGAAGTTTGCGGATTATGTCATACCTCTCCCGCAAATAGACATACAAGGACGGCATCCCAAATTTGCATTAAACAGCTGATTGGATTAACCAGTACAAAATAACAAAGATAATAAGTTGGTGTTTAGGATCAAACTGTATTGATAATGGTGCACAATATAACGCTGAAAATCTGTGATATACAGCGGAAAGGCTTTTTGATCTCAAGTCGGAATGTGATACGCACGTATATGAAATTACAGAATCAGATAAAAGTAGCCTTGTCTTTAATACACGGTTTCAAGCCAACCACTTGAGGTTGGAAAGGGGGGGGATTATGTTCGCACATACATGCCAGTAACAAAAATAAAAAATATGAGTTTTGATGATTTTTCGATGTTTGCTGATTTGCAAATCGCTGCTCATCCCTTTAATGTCAATGTAGGAAAGTCTGATTAAAATTACTATGTGATCATTCCCGGGCCCTATATACCAACATATGGCATTGGATTCAGGACGCTTGTTAAAGATATGTTCGTTTTATTAGCGTAGATTCAGTAACACGTGTTATGGGTGCCAAGAAGACTTGTGTTTCCCTTAAATTGGCCCAAGTCAATATTCCAATCGTTTTGACGTGAGAGCGGGGGGGGGGTTTATTCTAAAACAGTGTTTTGTAATTTCCCCCGAGTGTGTGAATTATTATTTTTATCACCTTCAAATCTCACGCGGTGGGCCTATCCTATCTTTGCCAATGGTGGAGTCTCTAGCATTGTGGAGCTCTCAGGCATTATGTAGCTTGTGTTCATTCATTTGACATTGCAGATGTATAAGTGAGTAACATTTTTTTAAAACTACCCATGTGAATAATATCTGTTGGTCCAAGCCAGGGTCCGTTCGAACAGCTTTAATTTGAATCTAAAAGTGCATTAGGAGAGATAAACATGTTACATTTATGAAAGAAAACAATAAAAAAAATAAAAAAAATAATTCAGAACATAATGAAAGGACCCTTACTGAAATCACTGCCACAAGTTTGAAACAATTTGGATGTTTACATCTGTAAAAAACAGTACAATATATCTTTAACAGACAACCATCGCTTAGCGAGGATGTAGTACTTAATATGTTGGTTAAATACTTGAGATCATAGAAACCCTCTCATATTCGAGAGATTATATAACCACAAGTATAATAATTCAAGACAAAGGCATCAACCATACTCCAATGCTTTCAATTTTGAAAATACCACCACGGTTTAGAAACGCCAGCCTTTATACAGCCGATCCATTTTATAAGTGAGTTCAGCATGTGGAACAATGTGGGGTAGTTTTATCAATCAAATAGATTCTAATATTTTAGCCACAGTCCCTTGCACCGAGATTACAAATTCAAACTAAAGGAACAGGTTTTTAAAACAAAACGCTTGTCACTAATGGGAGACAACGAAGTTCAAAGGCCAGTTTTCCAATACTTTCATTCCAGGTTGTATTTAGAAACAAATCACCACCCCTGAGTTGTTTGTTGTATAAATAATGATACTAGAATACACCAGAATCCGTTTCAGGTGATGCATGTACCAGTGCACCCACTGACTGTGCCCTTTGGTTGATGAGCATATTGTAACTCATAGTGTGGGTTATCTGGATTGTCCAAATAATGGTACTCTCCAAGACCATGGGTCAGATATTCCATTACATGTCAATGAACTGAAAGTTAATCCCTGTGATGGGTTGGTTGTCATCCAATCAAAAGTTTTGTTCTAGCTTCTTTAGGAATGGTAGATGAATTTCCTAGTAAGGCATATACCTTTTCCTTAATTCTTAAAATAATTGGAACCAGAGGACTTTGCCGCTACATAGACAACCACCCAACTCTGTGCATGAACTGTGATTTCCTGCCAATCATTTGCTTGCTGCACATATGCTACTGATCTGCTAGGGTAACTTGCAATTTAGTGGCTTTTATCCACTCCTTTATCCATCTTCGATGGAAAACAGGAAGGGTTCCAGAGGGGAAGGTGTCAGTTCGTGGCATTTCTGAAACAGAAAACCAAGGTGGACAGCCCTGACAGAATTTACATGGTATCTAGCATGTTTTGTGACCAATCAAAAGATTCAGACCAGGATTCAGGCATTGCTACTTAGGCTTGTAGTAAGATATTGATATGGAAAGTGAAAGATGGATTAGCGGGTAGCCAGATACAATAGCAATGTCTGTGAGCTGATTACAACATGCTTTTCAAGTTTTGGTAAATGCTGGCAGTAATGTCAGCATCCTTTTTCCAGAAATTGCCACGAACTGCCACCTCCCCCCCCGGAACTCTTCTTTCCTGTTTTTACTGTTTTTACAGAATGTAACAGTCCAAATTGTTTTCAAACTTGTGAAGTGATTCCAGTAGTGTCCTTTCATTATGTCTGAATATTTTTTTATGCCAGTAGGTCGCTTTAAGGAAAACCTCGACGAAGAAACACAGAATAAACTTAATTTTTTTAAAAAAATTAAAAAAATTCTTTTTTTCAACATTATTTTCTGGGCATAAAGTTTATTGTTAAATTGCAGTGCTCCAATTGTCACCTTAATAAAAAAAAGTTGTTGCTTCCGGCTTTGTGTATTTGTGGTTGCGTGTTGTATAGACGAGGGGTGCGATGCGAATGTGACGGAGACTGGTTGACTTGATCCAAGTATTCGAGGCATACTTGGGGTAGCATCTGCCTATACTTTGATCATTGTGTCCTTTACATATGCCGCTTGCATTATAAGCCAGATGGCCTATGGTACACTGTAAAAAATTACAGCGAAATTTACAGGAAAATACTGTAAAAAAGCTTTAAAAAATGACCAGTATTTGGCGTATTTGGAAATACAGGAAACTACTGTAAATTTGATGTCCAAGTTTCCAGGCCTATAATGACAAAATCTAACAGTGAAGACTTTATTCGAAATTTATTGAGTAAAACATATTATACACTACTATGAATTTTTCATTTATAACCATTAAGTATACTAAATATACAGGGAAAAAATACTGTAATTTACAGAAAATATGGCAGCAATCTTGCCACAAAACCCGTAAAATATAGCTTTTACAGGTTTTCATTCAAATTTACTGTATATTTACAGTTTGATGTAATACATTTACAACAAACTGTGTAAAATTGTACAGTATATGCAATGTAAAAAAGTGTGAAATAGGCTACTAAGTAGGGTGTTCGTCAGTGCTTTTTTCTCTACACACATTCACAATATCTGTAATAACTAACCAAATATATATGTTTTAAGCGTTTTGATTACATTAATTTTACAGTATACTGTAAATTTGACGGAAGTGTGGCGAATTGCTGCGTATTTTTCTGTAAAATTTACAGTATTTTTTTTACAGTGTACAAATTAAGACGATAAAATAAAATTGAAAAATGATGAAGGACCATACAAAAGTCGCAACCACTGTGAACAAACAAGATGAATCGTTGCTAACCTAGGCCCCAGATGCGGTTTTGTCCACGGGCACCGAACATGCTAGCTACGCACTGCTCTTAAATGGGAGTACGTGATACAATTCTTTACATCCGAGCAAGGGGGCATATTGTTATTTGTTGCGGTTAATCTGTAAAGTAGGTTATTCTTTATGTGGATATTACACTGCAGATGTGCATCGATTCATCATGGGACAAACTATAGAAATGACGTAGCAATGGCCGCGAGAAGGCTGAAACGTCATTAAGGCCATGAGATTATTGGTAACATGGATGCGCCCATCAGTTCCCGATTTCATTTTTGTCTTCTAATTAGCTAATTGATTTATTGTAATATCATCAATGTTGAGAATCCTTTCAACATAATTTATCACATATGTAAACTAAAAATTAGCGTGTTATGTCCCTTTAATAACTTTTCACTTCATTTATAAGCCTTATACAGCTAAGGCCATAGGCTAATACCAGTGCTAAACTCAGTAGTTAACATAACTTGTCCATACCCCTCAAATGGGAAAAGGAAAGGTAGAGAGGAAAAAACATTTTCATCAGTCTGGTCTAATCAACAGGTTTGTCAATTGTGACGAAAGATTTTATTATTTAAACTGGAAATTTTAGGTGAAATCAAAAAATCTAAGTTATGATGTAAATAATAGCTATTACAATTACATTCTCTTAATTTCAATAAGATATAAAGGGAAATCTATTAAGGTAGAAAGATCCTAATCAAACTAAAGTCTTAATTTAAAAATTTTCATGTCTTTTCATACATAATATTAAAGTATATGCAAAATAAATTATGCAAATGAGAGATCCAATATGACCGCCAATGGTTGCCATTTTGAAGAAATTTTGATGCGTTCTGCTGACCAAAGTGTACCACCTATCAACATAATTTATGATAATTACACAATTTGCCTTGTACTGACGATTTTATTTTTTCTAATTCATGAAAAGGTTTTGATTAATATTCAAAAATATGAAAATTACATGAATTTCACAGCTCATTAATATGTTTATTGCTAATAACTCCAAATCGGGGTAGACTTTCAAAAAATAAAAAAATGTCAGTACAAGCAGTATCATCTAATGAACAACTCTGGCAAATGGCATTTTATTTGAAGGAACAATCAAAAATGACACTTTGGTCCAAAAATAGAAACTGAGAAAAAGGCAAAAATGGGTTTTCGGATACTTACTGGTCAATTAACATCACCAGTGTTCTTGCAGCCATTACATTACTTTCCTTAACCGCTATGTAAAAGAGGTTGTATTTGCCTGATTCCCTGGTCTGTATAGAAGAAAGTGTTTCCATTTGTTTTATTTCTGTAAGTGTTTGCAAAATATCCGTAACTAAGGTTTAAACGCGTTGCTAAGGAAACAAAAATTATTAAAATTTGGTAATTAGCATTTTTGGATTTTTCATGGTTGAAATTACTAAAAACTGGACAAAACAGAAAATTAATTTCTTTAAGGAAAACACATTTTGATTAGGATCTTTCTACCTTAAATACAATTTTTAGATCCATTGTACTTGAATTTTAAGTATTTTAGTAAAGTTTGCCCTTAAGTCTTAGGACTTTGAGCAGGAGAAAACACTTGTTGAAATTATTTCCACGTTATTGTTGCTCTTTTACCCATTCAAACTCACCCAACAATTCCAACAATTTTTTCCTCGTGCAAGTGCGGCCATGTTAACCATAATAATGTGTAATGGTGGAAATTTGGTGAAAGAGGATGAACACCTAAATTTAATCAAATGAGCTGAAGGATGTCTGCTTTTCGTCAAAAACAGTAAGTTTATGTTCATCACTTCAATCTTATGAAAGTATACCCACTTGTGAAATAGAAGTAGAAGTCTCAAAAGTAGGGCCTCTAAAGTGGGGTTCACAAATTGTACCAACCCGTTAAAATTTGACCTCATATGTGAAGGCCGATTTATCAAGGTCGTCTGCCCAGCTTTGTATTTTGTGCATGTCGAATGACCCTGTACAATTTTGTTTATAGTAAATAATTGTAGTTCACAAGAAAGTAATTTTCTAGTCATTGATTTTAACCTATTATTTACTTCTCACCCAACTAGGTTCGAGGTCATAGCAACGGTAAGTGTAATTTACATTCTACCGTCTACATTCTGGGACATTCTGTTTGTGGGTTGGTAAATGGTATGTGGCGGGTGCTGCGCCGAAATACCGGGCTGTGCCGCCCAGTCTTCGGTAATTATTCATGCCGAAAATGCGGGCTACGTCATTACCCTGCCGAACGACCGGGTTACCTGCCGAAACAATGGATTATCCCAGTAGTTCGGCACAGAGGGATCCTTAATACCGCGTGGGGTTGTTGGATGTAACTAAGTTCTTATGTCAATAGGCTGTACGGACACAGGATGACACGAAATAGGTGTTTAGTTGACTCAGCTCGTACGACAGGCTAAGATTAGCTTTAAACTAATAATTTCAAAGGCCCGTTCATTATTTACGAGGGAGGGACCGGATAAATTGAAAGATGTGTTTGGAAAATTGCATAACCCCCAATGTAAAGTTACATAGGCCCTCTTGCATAGAACCCATCGGCCATCCCACACACACAATTAGGTACATCATATGATTTACTGTTGATATGCAGATAGGTGCATGGTTTACTGAATAATAAATTTAACATGACCCCCCCCCCAAAGAAAAAAATAAAACCACAAACCCCTTATTTATCAAGTAGAAAATCACATAGGTCTAATCCCAATGTTTGTAGGCCTACTCACGAACCGGACACTAATAACTAAACCCTAACCTAATTCCTTACCCTAATTTTAACCCTAGGTCCTAAAGGCCCTATAACCCCAACCCTAAACCTAACCCGTGTTGCAACCGGCATAATCAATAAAGGGGTCCTTTACAATGGGAGCCATATAACGTGTACATTGTTTCCGAATTCGGCTACCTTGCTAAACGAACGCTTAGCAAGGGGTCTTCATGTGGTCTATGTGGGTGCTTTTGGCGTTACAAGATCGTATTTAGCCCTACGTCTACTATTACATACATGCTTGTTCCTAAATGCCAAAAGCCTGATTTTTAATGAGTTTCATTGTAGAATTGTCCATAAAATCACGAAAAATGCGTAAACACGTGTTCTACACATCAAAAGCACGTTATTTTACACTTCCCTTCTCCTCTGCACCCGGCACCCGGTTATTTCGGTACCGGGTGTTTCCGCACAACACGGGTATCACTGGCGTTAACAAAATTGCTTCAGCTATCAATGGGCAACCCGTCAGGAATTATGTTTATTGTATAAGTTGTATGACTAAATCGTGGTATAGGTACTGGAAAACGTGGCCTTGCACATAATGGGAGGCATACACTTATAAAACATTTTGTTTTTAGTTTATAATACTACTCCTGTACGACATGCCAGCTTGACAGGTATTTCTGCTTGAACACAAGCAGAAACAAAACAGAAATTTTGCAAGGGGGGGGGGGGCCCTGTGGCATCATGAATATCAGTAAGAGGGCCCACAAACCATAATTAGCTAAAAACTCAATCCCATATTGACAACGGTGAGGTAATGCAATTACCCCTACCCGTAAAATTTAATATTTTGAGTTACTCTGGCACAAAAACAAATTTGTTCCGCAGTTTAGGGAACAGCATTTTGGAGTAGTGGTGCAGTTAGAGCTTATTTATCTGTTAATTTCAAATGGAAAACTATATGAAAAACATAAAAGGACTAGCAGGATCAGCTCGAGACAGTCAAGTGAGTGAACTCACCGCAACTACTCCAAAACAGAAGGTCTAGACGTAGAACTGTAAAATACAAATACCGTCAAAGCAAGGCTTTAATTAGACAGTTTCAACAGACTAGTCAATCGGCATGCTAACGTAATCCACCGCTGAGGAATTGTACAAAACTTGGCCATTAACAAACATGTATTGGCAAATCTGAGACGAATTATTTGTACCAAAAAGGATGGAAGCAAGCTTGTCGTCATGTTTAAAAGTCGAGCGCTCGAACCAGAGGTATGTTGCGCTTGCAATGACTTGGACCGCAACGATGGAGCATTGTGAGCACCTTAACTTTTTATGAGAGAGGTACTGAGATCAGTCAATTTACTCAATTCTTGTGCTTCAATTCATGACCTAACGTGTATATAATTGTTCTTAGGAACGGTTGTGTGTGGCAGGAGATATTGTCCGCCGGGCTCACAGTCCGGAACAATGGTGACAATAGGGGCAATCGATTCAGTGGACTTTTCACTCAACATTAGTTTCACGGCTTTTATTCCGTTTATTTGTCGTCTATGGATCCCGGAATATGAATCCGTGCCGGACCATATCCCTTTCACACCGGTCACAGTGACCACTTTATGGGTTTGGTCAGGTCATCAATAACTTCATTGTCATAGACTTTAAGTCCAAAATTAAAATAAAATGGTCCAATTAGATCTTATTCTGTTAAAAAGAAACAGTTGAGAAATAAACTGGTCAAATTTGTTTCAATTTAGTGATATTGTTTAAAGAGAAAATACACATTTTAGATTAACTCAGTGTATTTGGAAGATATCCAAGAATGTTATTAATACATTGAAATTGGAGCAAATTCTCCCTATAGTCAACAATGGTGTACAAAAATTGGGGGTAAGTATTAAGTTTTCCATGGCATATATGCAAAGGTCATTGAGTACTAGACTGTGTTCAAGGCGTTTTGACAAATACCACGCACGGGTGAGCATCATTGATTTAAAAATAGACCGGGCCCACTCAATCACTTGGGGTTTTATACATGGACAGGTATTGAAAAAGGATTATGATTCTCGATCAGTCGATGGGAATCGTTGAATTAACATAATAATGTTGTACCAGACACTGCACGCTGCAAACACAATCAATTGATTACTGTTCGATTTCTTTTAGGTATATTCGTCACCGTAGGGCTACGACGGGTGCGACAACCTCGCTGTTGAGAAACCCGTACACGGTGAGGCTGAAGGCCGAACCGGTCCCCATATACACGGTAGGCTGAATGCCGAACCCGTTGACGGGGTTTGGGCAGTTATATTCCACTCCACCGTACTCACCACACATCCGGACAACAATGCGGTGAGATTAGGATTAGGGCACTCAATTCTGTGTTGACTTCACGGGGCACATTCGTTTTCATGCTTTATTCGTTGTCGTCTACGACCCGGACTGTGGCTCCGGTGTAGGGCTTATATAATTACTTCACACCGGTTCGATCCGACCAAGACACAGGGCCACGCGCGCCCGGTTTTTTTAAACACTTGTGTGCGCTGGCTATCTCAACTTCTCCAGGGAAGATTTATTAATGATGGCTTTGAGTATGATACAAGCATATATTGCACGAGCTAGAGAAACAGTTAGACAGCATTATTTTATTCACACCTTCATTTGCTTGATATACATTAAGATTACAAAATACACTTACATTAACGAATATAGTGTTTAAACAATGGAGAGAAGAATGGATATAGGGCATACAGGTATTAGCCTATACAATAATGAATTACCAATAAGCATCCAAATTCAAATTCTATAATAATTATATATAATTATTAGTGAGTTGTAATACAGTTAAGATTTGGTCATTTAAACACAAATGATGTATAGAAAGACATAACTTGTTGAAATAATAATAATGAGTATGGGGAAGATGTGTGTGGGAGAGGCCATTAAGATCAAATGAACTTTAAGATTGACCCCACCCAGTAGAAAGTGGGACTTATTGTGGGCCATCAAAGGCGGGACAAAAACAAAACCGGACAGGACCGGGGGTTACAGAAAGTGATTGTCAATAATGTGTATAATATCAGAGTATAAAACATAACAGTTGAGATGGCGAAGTTAATGAGTGCTATATCGGTAAGAGTGCAGCAGAATAAGCACAACGAACTGGGCCTAATACAATGTTAATAGGCCAAGATGTTGACGGCAACTACGGTATACCGATTTAAAATTTGAATAGTATTATATAAATGTTAATCCTGAGTAATGGTATGTAATTTATGCAGTGAAAGTTATGGTAAATTCAGCGGATGATGTAAGTAAAAAAAAGGAAAAACCAATAAGTAAAGAAAATATACGTAATTAGTATTTGGAAATAAGTTGACTTTTAAAATTTGATTTTAATTTATTGACTGCATTTGATGATTTTATGTTTTGGTCAAGGGAATTCCATATCCTAGGACCGGAATTTTTTATTGAGTATTTAGTTAAGTTCAAAGTTGGTTTAATTGGAATAAAATTGTTGGCATGTCTAGTGTTATATTTATGAATATTCATATGAACATTTATGTTATGAATATCTTTGTGTTCATAATTTATTGTACGAGTCGAAGACGAGTACAATATTTTTCTAGCGAGTGCAATATATTCTTGTATCATACGAAAAAAAGCCATTCAATATTATTATTATTAAATATCAGGCTGACTCAAAGCAAACCTTTCGTTTACAGTGTTGTATAGTCCAACTGGCGAACGATTCAATGTTTCAATAATGGCGTTCTCGCGAAAATGCCCGGATGCAATACAATATTAAAAAGAATATTGTATTGCATCCGGGGACTTTTACCAAAACTGTACAATACAAAGATTTCTTTGCACCACTCGGAAGCCTGATATAAATAATAATAATAAATATGCATCCTTGTCTACCTGGAGAACTATACACTGGCTCATTATTTCTTGGACATGACATACGCGTGCGTATCTCTTGCGTGAACTGCGCCGGACGTGCAATCCAATGGTGCGTTGATTTGGCGGGGAAAAACGGGCCTACTTATTAATCATTTTGCTTGCTTTGTTTTTCTTAGTTTCCTTCACAATTTTTAATTAAAGAATCACTTCTAAAATCCATCCATATAAAGTACGTGAAAGCAGGGTGACACAATGTTTTTATTTGCCATTTTAATACAAGCTTTTTTTAGTTTCTTAGTTTCTATTTATCTATCTCCATGATGGCACCACCGCGCTGCGATGATTACCAAAATCATGAAATGTGCTACTGCAACAAGAGGAACCTACGTCGATCATAGAGATAGAGTAATTAAAAGTTAGAGGTCGGACGGCCATCTTGAATCAGCGAGCTCGCTGGTGCACGCTTAGATGTTTACCGCCCAAGCCCATTACACCTAAAACTTACAGCACGGAAATTACATCCAAGAACATCGTCAGGCATGTGGTTTATCGTCGCAAAGATCGGGCACGGTGTTTTTTGCAGATTTTCAAAATGGCTTCAAAAATAGCATGGGCTATAGCATGTTCGTAGTTGCTATGACGAGTGCGAGTGTGACGTATTTAACACAGTAGTAGTGCACAGTTGTAATATTTTAATTAGTATGGAACTTTAACCTCGGTAAGTGCGAAAACAGCGTCCGCCTGCTCGTTCGTTTGTATTATTGGTAATCAGCGAAAATAAGCGTTTTCGTACCCATTCTAAAGAAATAATCGGGAACAGTCCAGAGGCCTTGTTTCACAAAAAGTTTCTCAAACAAATTCAAAGTCTTCCAGACCGCACGCCTGATTTGCTATGGTCTTCTTACTGATTAGCGCACTTCCTCTTGAAGCCACTCTGGAAATTAGGATGTTAAACCTCTTCGGAGATCTGATAGCCTTGAAAGATAGATTGCTATCAGACAACTTGCATTAAGGTTTTAAAGGCTGACTCATAGTATCCCTAAAGTAAGTTTCATCTGTGAAATTTTTTTAAAGAAGCTGATTTCAACTGATTTTGGTAGGTATGGGTGTCAACATTTACCAAAAAAAAGTGAGTTATCGTAGGGGGTGGGGAAATTGTTTTTTCGGGAGTCAAAGGTCAATAACAGGGGTCAATTTTGAAATTGATCCAATCATGTTGAAAAGTATACCAAGTTAATAGTTTAATCATAAGGATTCCAAAAAGGTATAGTTTGTACTATCTGCGGCCGAAAGTTTTGTAGTTATAGGCTAAAAACAGCAAAAATCAATAAAAATGATCATTTTCAGTTGTACAGGGGTCAAATTTAAAAATTACTCCGATTTGGACAAAAAATGGTGCAAATTATAGATGGAGCTCATAGGATAAAAATAAGGAATAGTTATGAGTGTCTTAAATGCTTACTTACCAAAGTAGAGGGGAAACAAGGTCAAGCCCCATTGAATGCAATGGATGTTGACTCACTTTTTTTTGGGTAAATGTTGACACCTTTACCTACCAAAATCAGTTGAAATCAGCTTCTTTAAATTTTTTTCACAGATTTGCTAAGAATATGTTTACTTTTGAGTTACTATCAGAGATTTCGAAATATATATTTGTGTAGTAAATAGTCAACTAGAACTAAAGATACTAACCTAAAATGCTTAATTCCAAAGGTAGAGATGAATCGGATTTTTCGTTTTTATGCAGTACATATTTATGTACAGTATAGCAGTGCCATAGGATACCGTGTATAACAAAAATCCGGATCCAGAAATTTTAAACAAAGTTGTGATTTTCTATATGAAGGACTTTGATTTGAGCTTAGTTGTTTCACACAGTGATTATCTTATGGACAAGCATTATGTATATGCAAGAAACACAATTTGTTTGAAAATTGAGGGCGCTCTCCTCGGGAAATCTCTGAGTCAGCCTTTAAGTCCAATAGTTGGTTTACTCAGTTGTGTGCATGTCTTCAGAAGTATTTTTATAACCTTCAGATCCTCATATCTTATTGGAGAACCCTATTAACAAAACAGCATGGTGTAAGCAAGCCAAATTTCATGTCGACTCATACTGGAATGTTCAGCTGCAAAATATAAATTCACTATAGACATTGTTATGACGTCTCGTAGACGTCAAAGGTCAGATATTCCTTTTAAACACAAACAAATGAGTGTTGTGGACAGGTGATCTGAATTTCAAAATATAACACAGATTTATTGATTTAATCAGATTGGTTCAAGAATTTGGTATGTCCAAAACAAAATTACAATAGCAACTTTACATGATTTATAAACTAAGATACACTGTAAAAAAATACTGTAAATTTTACAGGAAAATCCTGGCAGCAATTTTGCCAACAAATTACCGTAAAATTACAGTATACTGTAAAAATTAATTTAATCAAAACATATAAAAACATATATATTTGGTGAATTATTATAGAGATTGTAAATGTGTGGAGAATAAAAAAGCACTGACGAACACCCTAACTTTGTAGGCCTATCAACAAATTTTTACGGTGCATATACTGTAAAATTTACAGTTTGCTGTAAAATATATACTCCCCGCCTAAAAAATCACTGTATTAAAAAGGTATGTAGGTATGTAGGTGAATTATAATAATAAATGCCAGGAGCGTTGTTCGCGTAATGTGTTTGCTTATTGACCTGTGTCCGTAATGCATTGATAA
>JAMKCH010021142.1:0-65168 GCA_023653785.1 Ophioderma brevispina
ATTCCGATTTATTCAAAATTTTAATGTCAAAACTATAAAGGCAAGCTATTTTAAATATCTGTTGTCATACAAATATTCAGAATTGTACAAATATGAGTTATGATTATCAAGGCAAGCATAATCCAGGAATATCAAAATATATTGACACATATTTTTTATAAAAAATAACAGCTATTTTTATTTTCAATATTTTTATAATTACCTCTATTACAACTACTTCTATACTACAACTTCTTCTTACTTCTACTTCCTATTATCTCTACTTCTTACTACCATTAGTACTGCTACTACTACTGATATATACGCATACTCCTACTGACACTTCTACTAATACTAATAACACTATATACTACTAATACTTCTACTAATACAAATACTAGTACAACTAATGTTGTTGTTATTACTCGTGTAATTATCATCAGACACCTTAAGTCAGATATGACAAATTGCATTTAACCCCCTGAAGCTAACGGCAGCCAGCGAGATTTTCCGCATTTAAAATAATTCTATAAAACAGTGTATTAAGGTTTTGACGTGTAATGAACTACTCGATAGGATTTTCTAGAATTCACATCTAATTTTGGTATTTTCAACGGTGCTAATCAAGAAGTTGAAATCAAAAAGGAGTCGACGTTTTTGTTTATCTGCTATAGCAAAAATAAATAAGATATTTTGTCGCTTTTTATTGTGCCGAGGTCCGGGAGTCGTTCTTCAAGATTTTGAAATAAGACATTCAAAAATGTTGGCGCCTCGTTGGGCGGCAATAAACGTCCGTTGCACATTCGATACACACAGCAAAACAGTGAACGCAGGCGTATTCGCAACTTTAATTTGACGTACGTTTTTGTCAACAAACATTTACGTTAACGCACGCTGGGGTTATTGATAGAATTGTTAAAAGACGCGATTGTGTATTCTGTTATTCGCGTGATTTTGTTTTCAAATAAACGCAAATAACACGCACAGAGATGAGCAGTATCAGCGAGTATTACTTTTGCACGTCATAACGCAAAGTCTTACGTTTGCCGGTGACATTGGGTGATAAATCGAATGCTCAAGGCTCAAGACACACTCTAAAACTGTATGTTCAAAATGATATGGTGTCTTGTTCGCGAAGGTCAAATGGAAATTCAAAGGTCTGCAACAACCACAAAAGTGTTCAAAACATGGGCACTTGGCAAATGCATACAAGACCTCTTATTGTTTTATTGTAGGTCAAATGGGAATTTGACCTTTGACAATTTTGACAACAATTCTATTAAGTGCCCCTCCTGACAAGATTTCGCGTAAACAGATCACACGTCAAAAACCTTAAACTGTAAACTAAGACAGAAATTCTTGTCCTTTACTTAATTTATACTTTTTACATATATTTTGCTTTAATCCCGTATGACCAATTTAATCATCGCTAAGCACCAATGAGCCGCTTTATAACAGCGCAGAAAGTAAAATAAAGACGCCAATTTCAGATATTTGGAAAAAAGAAAAGAAAAAGCTGTTGCTGTAATTCATTACAGGGAAATTATTATTTTATCATTTTTTTTGTTTTGCAAAAACTATACATCTGTTTAATTTTCCCAATAGTTTGGAGCGGGGCTCTGTTGGTAGCGAGTCCACTGGTCTTCACCAACCCTGAAACAGTAAAAAAAGATTTGATATTTATAAAGCTCATAGGAGATTTCAGAATATCTGAAGTATTAATATTTTAATGATTAGTCGTACACAAAATCTCTAAAAAGGGGGAATACGGAAAAGATATTCACCGTAGAATTCTAAAAAGTGCATCACCCATTAGTGTTGTGCACTTAGGCAAGGGCGCTTTCCTGCATGTTTTCACCAAGGTTCGAAATGGGGGATAGTCCTTTTGAACGACGTCCAAAGGCATGAGTATACACTGTTAACAAATTTCCGTTAATTTACGGAAATTTCTGGCAACAGAATTTCCAGATTTTTAGGGTAAATTTACAGAATTTCTGTCAATTAACGGAACTTTGACAGTAATTTTACAGAAATTTGTCTCATATTATGGAAAAAAATGTGTATTTTAAAAGAATTTTCCGTAATTTATAAAATTACGAAACGAAAAAAAAGTCTGGAAATTTTGCTGTCGGAAAATTTCCGTAAATTTCCGTAAATTAACATTTTTTATGTTTTTGTTTTTATTTTGATTGTTTTCTAAAACAGATTTTCCGTAAATTTACGGAAAATCTGTTTTCTTATTTCACGGAAATTTTTAACAGTGTACCTAGGACATCTGCATGGCAGCTGACGTATTCTAGTTGCAGCGGAATATATGGTAAAGGCTTTGATACATTGTCAAAGGCGCTATATAAATGACGACATATATTTTATTTATTTAAACCACGGAAATACCCTTCTCTTGAACGTGCCAATAAAAGGTCGTCTTTTTCCCCTGGACGTTTGGCCCAGTAAAAATGTTCAGGATTCATGATCATTAAACCGTTGAAATTGTGAGTTCGAACCCCGTCGTGGAAAACATGCTAAGGGTGATATTACAATGCAAGTACTAATATGGTGATGCGCCTAGCCAGCTTCCACTTAGGTGAACGGAATGATTGTGACGATTACCCAAATGGCAGCGTTATAATAATTGGTAATTTCCCTGTCACAACATAAATGAACAGCGCCGCCCCTGCTTAATATAATTAACATTGGCCGGCACGTTGGGTCACTCGTATAGTGCTATACCGAATCACAGAAAGGTCAAACACTTGGCCCAAAGTCTCAAATTATATTTCATTGTCATTTTGTTCAGAATGTTTTCTAGACGATTACAATTTGTGTTGCAATAGATCAAAGTCCATATTAGCAAAATTGTCAGGGGTTTAGTTCTACCATCAGTTTAGTGTCAGTTTAGTTTTATTTACCGTCGTCTTGACTGTCCTTGCCGCTGCTAATATACCCAAGCAAAATAACACTACTTCACATCCATGACATCGTTCCTTTACACCGTTTTGCTAGTTCCGATATTCCTTATTTTTTCATTCAGTTCAAATGGACTATTGGCGCCTCGTGTCACAGCGCATTGCTCTTTCCTGGTTTCCACTGATTTGTGTTTGGGATGTGTATCCTTTGTGCGCATCATTTCTTTACCTAATAGCCTTGTCAACATTGTCACAGTTTATTCCGTATAATTTTAACATGCAAACTACGGCATTCTGTCACGCGGTACTCTCAAATTCGTTTCACCGGTGTAGAAGTAACTATAGTCCGGCGTACTCATAGTCCGGCTACAACGGTAAAGAATAGAGCACTCAGTTCAGTTGACTCTTCACGCAACATTAGTTTCACGCTTTCTTCCGTTATCGTCTACGGAGCCCACACTATGGCTCCCGCCGGACTATAGTTGCTTTGACACCGGTTCACAACACACCCTAACCAAAAGATTCAATTCAATTTAACTCTGTCTGTTCTCTATATAAAAATCTCACTCAAACAACTTTAAGAAGTGTTTACCATTTCAGGTTTTTATTTCTATAACATCTAAGTTACGTGTTCTAAAGGTGTCATCTATAAGAATTGTCCAATGGGAAGCAGCAACTCGTCACCTAAATTTTTAGTTTAGTTACGGCTTTTTTCTATCACTCACTTGTTAGCAAATTTCATTTCCCAGCAGTGGTTGACTTCGTCACTACGAATCCAAACAGTTTGTAGAACTTCTTCCCCGTCGCAATAATGACACTGTCCTGTCCAGCTGGTGGTGGAATCGCCGTTGTTTTGTACTACTGTGAAGCCGAACGTTGGTTGCTCGCGGTTGTTGCTGGCATATCCTAACATGACAGTGGGAACTGTGGAAAAATTGTCATGTCCATGTAAGTTTATAACATTAACTGTGTTAGTACAATACCACACCTATTTTCAGTAACCACTCTAGTTAACCTAACTAAATTTTATGCGCGTAAAGGATTACGCGAATCATGGTCTCAACCTAATGCAATGAACATGACTTTTACGGGTTGTCTTATTTTAGGGTATGGGAATATATTATGTCTTTTAATTAACATAATGAAAAGCAAATATTTTCAGTGATAAAAAATAAATAAGCATGAGAATCAAATATAGTTTTTGCTGTTTTACTTATCCAATGTTGTATCATACTGAATGAGTAAATATTTGTTATCATATTGACTCAAACTATTTGAATGTCCATCCAATATGACAACATATTGGATAAGCAATTCATGTAAGTGAGCTGTTATGGGGGATATTACAATCTAAGTGCTGCTTGGCATGTGCGCTTGTAAGGTATGTCTTAGAGCAGCGCGCAGCGTCCTAGATAAAGCGAAATGAATGTGACGATTTCCTAACGGCAGCGTAATAATAATAATTGTACATCACTGTGATACCACTTGTGTAAGAGCGCTTTATTAATGCCTGCATATATTATTAAGTGAAGGTTTCTCGGTCCTACCTACATAACAGATACAGATACACATTAAAAGTTTACCTTCATATCCAGCTCTCCTATTCACCCATGTAGCATGCTGGCCTAGAAGCATTCCAGTAGAAGTCTTACTAATTGTAACCATATCATTACATGAATTATACCAAGTGCCTTCTAAAGAATTGCAGACTAAAGCTGTAGTTTAGAAAGGTACAAAATGATTGTTAAGTTTATATCAACTATTATGCCTTAAACGTAAAAGACCAAAGAACAAAATTAAATAATAGATCATAATAAAACGTGTAAAAAAACGAAGCTATGTACTGCTTATGCAAGTGGCACTTCTGATATTACAATGTTGCATCACAAAACCATTTCATTTTTGTTATGAAAATGCTGCTTTGTTTCAAGCCCCTATCAATGATTTCTTCAAAGTGTTAATAGACTACGCCCCTAATTCACTGTAGAAGGGTCACGTAATAGGATTTGTTTCTCAGCAATCGGTCTATACAAATAACAGGGCACATGACTAGGACACATGCTGTACAATGAAAGGTTTGAATTCCCCGGATTTGGTGTACTTCAGAATTTAGGATTAGATTTATAGCAAAACTTTTGTGCATTAGGGTTAGCTTTTAGGTAGCGTTGTTTAGGGGTTAATAGGGGTAATAGGATTACCGTGTACAGGGTAGTGGTTAACATTACGGTTACCAACTGTTCATTGTTATACACTGTTGAAGGAGCAGCTTAAAATGTATTTGTCCGTTTTCATGCAGAACTGTAATTAAATTTGATATATGGTGGAAGACTCTGAATGAAAAGCAAAATCGGCCTTATCAAGTTTGAAAATTAATGTCCAGTTGTGGCTTTAATTTTTCTTTAATTGGAATTTTAAAATTAATGTATCCCGCCCAATTAAATACATTTTTTTGTTTCGTTTGAATCTCACATACAATTTTAGCTAAGCTCCACTCGATGTCCTTCATAGCCCCCCACCCTAAAAAATTACAACTTTT
The DNA here is from genome assembly GCA_023653785.1 of Ophioderma brevispina. Classification (NCBI taxonomy): domain Eukaryota; kingdom Metazoa; phylum Echinodermata; class Ophiuroidea; order Amphilepidida; family Ophiodermatidae; genus Ophioderma; species Ophioderma brevispina. The sequence continues at coordinate 5,422 of JAMKCH010021142.1, forward strand.
CAATCCGGAATTTAATTATAAATATGCATGGTACTGGTATATTATACATAAATGCTTACTACGTCAAAATGACAAGTCCGATTTATTGCAAACTTTGAATTTCACATATCTTTAATTTCACATAACTATTTTTATTCAAGCATACAAACACATATTTTAATATTTCTGAATCGGCCTTTAAGTGCTCCTAAATAAAGGTTTATTATATGGAAGGTACTTTTGTACTTATACTTACGCTCTTGGCAGTTTACACCTGTGTAAGCTTCAGGGCAAACACACGTGTAAGATCCAATGTTATCTATACACGCAGCCCCATTCTGACACGGTAAACTAGAACATTCGTTGACATCTAACAAAAAAATTAGAATTCATAACGTAAGACCTTCAAACCACTTTTATACCTTAAAAAGGACAACAATAGTACTAACACACAACAGGGAAATTTCAGGCTATCTACTAGATCAACTATTTTTTTCAATTTCAGTAGTTCTTCTTCTTCTTATCGTGTCCAAAAGTATAATTTCAGTAGTCAATCAATAGATAATCTCAAATTTAATTTGGCAGTCATAAATATCTCGCTCAACGTTCGAAAGTAAAACCAATCCAAGTTAAAATATATATAAATAACACAGATTATTTCAGATAGGGGCAGGTTTTTCTTTTTGGAAAATTGTTTAGCATTTTACTTTTCTAATTTGCACACTTCAATCTTTAAGAAATGCTTAAAAGAAATATTCTCTCACAAGAAATGCTTATAACAAAATTCAATTAAAGTGATTTAAAAGCAATTTTTAGACAATATAAAAAACCTCATTCCGCATTTTGGTATTCCGGATACCTACTGTGAACAAAGGGCATGAAACTAGCCGTTGCAGCGTGTGACTTTGATCACTAGTTATCGGAGTGACTGAGTTGAATTAAAGTCAACTGGTTTGCGTCAAGTCACTTGGGCAGGCTTATGATTTATCGATTAAATATCGTCAGTCGCTTTGCCAATCAGCGACGGAAGTGATGTCATAACAAAACCCGCTACGTAGTGGGTCTAAATGCGCTCTAAAATGTTGATTAAAAGCGAACAACCCTCTTGACTAAAATCTTCAGTCAAAGTTGAGTAAACCTTACATTATTATTTTACTCAACTGAAATTGTTGTTCCCTTTCGATCAACATTGAGTAAAATATTTTAGAGTGTGTTTGGTACCCCAACTCACCGATTTCACAGTCCGTCCCTGTGTAACCTTGTGGACAAACACAGTCATAGGCGATGCCTAAATTCATACATGTTCCTCCATTCTTACATGGTACGTTCATACACGGATTCAGAGCTAGTTAAACAAAAGAACAAAGTTGTCGTTAATTTTTAAAAGCTATCTCGTCTTTTATTATAATTTTGCAGATAAATCATATATCAGAATATTTATGTTAAAATGAATTTGCACATTCACCATAATGATCTTTTGGTAAACATCAACCACGATTAATTACTTGATTATTTATGATTACTTTAAGAACACTGGGAAAGCTTGAGCAATTTCGTAAAGAGACTTACGTTATAGTACTACTAATAACTAATAATATCTACTCACAACTTTCACAATGTGTGCCAGTCCAAAATGGCGTACATAAGCACACGTAGCTATTAATGCCTTCAATACACATGCCCCCGTTGAGACAAGGTTGACTCGCGCAATCCAAGATGTCTGAAATGTCAATAATAATATTCAACCACAATGAAATAAATTAACATCAGAACATAAAAAGTGCAAAATTGAGTAATTGAACAAACCATCAAGGTAAAATTGGGGCTCAATGAGATTATGTAGGACATACGAAATGGACATATAAAATTAAATGATTATAAATGCAAGACCAAACAATTACTACATGTAATCAATCAGTATACACAGCGACGGATAAAATAGCAAAAAAGTAATTAAAATATGAAGAGGAACAAGATGATGACAATCAATAAAATTAATAATAATGCCGATATAATGCTGATGATTTTTTTTACTTTCTCATGTGTGTATTTCGCGATCCACAACCTCGTCCCCAGACTTACTATATATATTTTGGACATTAAAATTCCCCAAAGATATTTAGTGAACCATAGATAAAATAGAATGTGCTAGAATCATGAAATGGCTCCTTTAAATTAAACGATCGAAAAAGCAAGTCTATCCAAATTAAAATGGTTAAATTGTGTTTATTACACACTAATGAAAAACATTTGCTTATGTTATCGGTACCGTAAGATTTGCATGGCAGCGAAGTAATTTTCCTATGTTTTAAAAAAAAAAAAAAATTGTAATGTTCATTCTTAGTATTTTTAAGATTTTAAACAGCATTTGTTTTAAATAGACTGAAATGATGCTTATGAAGCTTGGTTAAGGATCGTTCAAGTTTAATATAGTAATTATTTCAACACAATTGACTTTCACATCCTTAGTACAACGAATTTATCATCATAAACACAATTAACTTTACATCAATGACACAATATCTTTCTCTAACAGTTAGCACAATATCGTCACATCTTTAACAGTTAGGGATTCCCACAAAACTCAAATGACGATTGATCGTCCGGTCATGGTGCTGAACCGTGATTATTGTTAAAACAATAGACAATGGTCAAAACGGAAATAAACAATGTGGAACCGGCGGACAACTCGTGAACGAGTTTTGAAACTATCCCTAACTTTTCACATCTTTAACGCAATACATTTCACGCCTTTTACATTTTTAACACAGTACCCCACAATGCCTTTCATCTATAACAAAATGTTAATGCAAATCGTAACTGGATATCTCCGCCAGCTTCATGCAGCTGATTAATTGGCGGCTGAATTTTGAAGTTACCCCTGACATATCCAACATACCTTCACCACAATGTGTGCCTGTGAATCCTTGTGGACAGACACAAATATAACCAACTGCAGTCGTGACACATGTCCCATCATTCAAACATGGACTAGAATCACAGGAAATATCTATTTGGGAAAATGATAATGAGTCAAACATTAAAACGTTTATTTTTCATGCGGGTTACATAATAATTCACCAGAAAGTAGTAGCGTAGCAACTGGCACGATTCCAGATGATATGGACCTTGATATTGCGACTTGATCTTGACTAAACTGATGGGCGAACACAATTAAAGTGGGCCGCCAATCACGTTGCAAAGTTAATTTTGAAAGTGGGCCGAGAAATTTGATCCAGTCAGCTAACATCATTGACTTACAAGATTGTCAATTTATGTGTGAACGCTTTCAACGTAGGGTCAGTCACAATTGGACACGACTATAATTCACTTCAGCCATATGTGGACGTACCCTTAAAGTAAAATACTCAATCAACCAAATACGTGCTCTACAGTAAAATAATTTGATTTGCAACAAGAAATCTGGAAGATTTTGTGGCTCAATTTACCTTTTAGGTATCAATACTTAAAGATTTCCTAAAAGTATACAGTTTCCGATAAAAAGATGTTTTTCTATCACATCATTATGGTATATTCATATGGAAAAGACTTTGTAAATATACTAAGAGTAACACAGTCAAATTCGGGAATGAGCTAATGTTAAGATATTAAAAGTGATATGAAACGTGCTGGAATATCATGTTTTTGTATGATTTTTTAAACTGTGAAATATATCAAAAATTGTTTATATTTTTGTTGTGTTCCTTGTAGCATTTCATTTCTTAAAATGTGACTTCTGTGTGTCCAAAAGACCAACGTTAACATGACGATTTTTATCAATATTTCTACCAAATGTTTCAACTTACTGTCTTCACAGTTTGTTCCTCCCCAACCTTCTGCACATTGACAGCTGTAGCCATTGACTTGTTCAATGCAAATTCCTCCATTCCTGCAGGGCTGGCTAGCACACTCACTGATTTCTAAAACCAAAACGATTAAACAATTATCATATTAATATAGAACTTTGAATGATAAGATTGCTACTATGATAAGTTTTATGTTTTACCGCATAAAATAGTAGGCCTAGTCAAGACACTAAGATGCAACTATAACAACAATAATCTGGTTCTAGCAAAGCATCTCATGGAAGCACTCCGCACGGAAAATTCCAATCAGCCCATGGAATCACATGGCACATCGCTAATAGCCTCGTTCCCAGGACCCCAGATATTTACCGGAAAATGGACAACATATTGGTGTCTGAAAAGGGTACTATTTTCTCATTCACCCTGTGCGATTTTAGACCTAAAAGATGTTTAGTGTGGATATTATGAGCAAAAAGTGCCATATTGTCAAGCAATATTAATTTTACACACGCTTCTATGGGGGGCTAAAACCACAGAGGAATCACACTGTCACCACTGGCTTCTACAATCTGCAACTCAATGCTGCGCAACATAATCATTCCTCACATTGATCCCCTTCTTAGACGGAACCAGAATGGTTTTCGATCAACTCTAAGGCAGATCAACTCTACCCCAGCTACTTGCCGTCAGAAGAATCATAGTAGAGTTTAGAATTTGCGAGAGAAAAGCCTCAATTGTGTTTGGAGACTTCTCTCTAAGGCTTTTAACAGTGCCAATATAGATGTAATGCTACATATTCTCACCAACTACGGTGTTCCAGGCGAGACTGCCAAAGCAATTGCCATCATGTATGACAACCCATCTAGCTTTGTGCAGACCATGGATGGGCCCACAAAGGATTTCCTAATAACTACTGGAATCCTCCAAGGAGATACTCTTGCTTCCTATCTCTTTGTAATTGTGTAACATCATCACACAGAGTCTTGACATCATAAGCGACAAAGGACTCACCGTCAAACTAAGCGTTCTAGACGTAACCAAAGTCAGCATCTCACAGACCTTGACTACGCAGATGATCTAGCTCTAACAGCTGATCTGATATGTGGTACACAATTTACTAACATCACTTGTGAATGCTGCGGACAAAGTCGGCCTACATCTACATGCCAGGAAGACGGAATATATGACCGTCAGTGTGGAAGATAATCATCAACCTATCTGCACTACGGACGGTACCCAACTCAAAGATGTCAGGGACTTCAAGTACCTAGGGTCCTATGTTGCCGACAGCAAGAAAGACCTTCTGTCATGCAAAAGACAAGCTTGGAATGTCTGCAAGAAACTACACCACTTATGGCGATCTGGTATCTCCAATTCAACCCAGATGAAGGTCTTCAGAGCCTGTGTAGAGAGTATCCTGTTATATGGATCTGAGACCTGGACCATGAAGAAAGAGCTACAGGATAGACTGGATGACACCTACACCAGGCTTCTTATGCGAGTACCAAACATATCCTGCGTAAGCTGGCAAATGACCTAAGCACAGGTATATGGAGATATCCCTCCAATTTCATCGTCTGTTGCCCAACGCCGAGCACGATTTGCCGCTCATTGTCATCGTGCGATTGAACAAGTAGTCTCAGAGGTCACATGTTGGAAGTTGGAGGTGAAATATGACAGGGAAGAAGTGCCACCCTAGTTCCAGCAATAAGGTATTGAAGTAGTCTGGATTTTTGTGATGATAATATCCACATTTTTTAATTTTGTGCTTATTTTTTTTAATTAAAACTAGTTTATTTCCACCAAAAAAAATCCAGAAAATTACATATATGTGACCTGTCACACATACCATCTGCGACATTCACAGCTTTTTCATAAATATTCACAAATAACAGGCGGTCAAAACTGTGGTAATGAGCACAATGAAAATACATCTGTTCTGTAAAAACAACAGGTGGCAATTGTTCATAGCCAATAGAACCTGCGACGAAATACCGCGCTCTTCAAACCTCCAACCCGAAAAGGTACGCAGGAGGTAATGTGGTAGCCAACAACCTCTTTGTTTTGAGTACGGGATAAAATAGTAAAAAAATCAGAAATACAAAGGAGATGCAAAACAAGGTAAATGCCATATTAGGCATACATCATATCTGAATGTTCCAGGACGGCGAAACTTCCATAGACTATACGGATAAAACTAATATGTGCCATAATTTTTACTACAGAGTTCCATTGGCCTAGAACGATATAAGGCTCTCTCGTTCTTGACACAAGAAAACAGACACGAAAATTCAGGAGCACTTACCAATATCACAATGGACCCCTGTCCAACCCGGTAGACAGTCACATGTATACCTATTGATTCCATCAACACACTGTCCACCATTCAAACAAGGCTGGCTAGCACATTCGTTGATATCTGAAAAAATAATAAGCAACGTATATTTACCAGAAGAGGTAACAATTAAAAACTATTAAAGGATTTGAAATGTTGGCAGATTCAAAGATCAGGATATCAACAAAAAATCCTTCTGTAGTTAACAAAATATTCATGAATAAAAAGTGGATTTACATAATTAGTTTCCAACTAGTGGTGACCATATTGCAGTTAATAATGGTTCAATTTCCAACACCTCCATTAAAAGAGTCATTTACGATTTTATTTCGTGGTTTGTTTTATTATTGTTATTATTTTGCATCTTACTATTTTCACAGTTGTTCCCAGTGAATCCAGCAAGGCAGTAGCAGATATAACTATTGACCCCATCAACACATTCTGCATTATTACGGCAAGGCTGTGATTGGCACTCGTCAATATCTAATCAGCAAATAATAAACAAAGTATTATAACTACTTACAAATAGCCAATGAAAGTGGTTTGGTAAGTTGGTATTTTATCTTGAACTCACTTACATAATTTATGGCTTTGTTTAATTCAAGGAAACTGCTTAATTGTACATAAAGACCCAAAAAGTAACGCAGCATGTCTAAATACCCTCATAAGTTACAAACCATTGGCCTTTGCACGAAAACATAAAATTTTTGAATAGCTCGTTTTCTTCCGTAAATTTTGATACCCTTCTAGCCCCATTGCGACCAATATTGCCAAAACAATTTTAAGAAAATCTCTCCCTCCCTTTTTAAAAGTTGCAATCAAAGGTATAGCCATATTGATTGCCACTCAGTGAAAGACCACATTTTTCTCTTTTTTTACAAACGAATCTTACCATACATGGGGTGAATATGGTTGTACCACCCAATTGCTCTGATTCAATCAAGCACTAAAATTAATAGGAGTAGCTTTCCACTTGTAAATGTACGAAATTTCAGTGGGCAGGGTGCCTCAGATGAAGGAAAGATCATTCTTGAAAGAATTGATGTGTGAAGTATGTGTCACTTTCCTTAATGCATGGTTGTGTATTGTAACTTTGTAATAATGTCCTTAGGTGCAACTTTGAAAATGTGACACATTTTCGTAAAATGAACATTGTGTAGGCGATATTGATATAACAAGGTAGACTTACTAATTTCACAGTTCTCCCCTGTAAATCCCGGGGCACAATTACATCTGTAGGCATTGATTAAATCCAAACATGTTCCACCATTCCGGCAGGGACCCGTAGCACATTCATCAATATCTGAAATAATTTATCAATAAGTAATAATTTTGACCTTCAAAACAGTCTTATTGTCGTAAGTACAATTATAATGACGAAGTAATTGTAAAAGTTTGACACTTTAAAACAGAAGAAACAATGATTGTTTTAGACTAACTTTGTTCACAGTTTGTTCCTGTCCATCCGGGTGCACACGTGCATACATATCCATTAACTTGATCTTGACATTGTCCTCCATTGAGACATGGCCGACTGCTGCATTCATCAATAGCTGAAAAAGTGAACAATTGGGATATGTCATTTAAAGCAATAATAGCCAATTTTTATGACATACGCCCTCAATATTTGCTGCAATTTCAGAGGTGTTTCCATAAGGTGACACCTTTCTTTCTGACGCCCTTATGAATTCGGAAACCTTCACGGAATAAACCACACGGTTATGTGGTTTATTCCGTGAAGGTTTCCGAATTCATAAGGGTGTCAGAAAGAAGGGTGGGAAAGAATTTAGTATTGTGCACCACCCTGTGAATTCAGCAGCCTCAACTTAATAAACTGCATGTTGAAGGAGGTGGTAGCAGAATACTGAATTCATCCGAAGGGTGTCACCTTATGGAAACACCCCAATTTCAGTACGGTTGGATTTGTATTTAATGCGTTAATCCTCCTTCAAATTGCTCTAATGGGAATGATCTACAACGTCTTAAAAACAACAAACTTTATCATTCCAATTCATTTTAGTTTGCCAATAAGGCAAAAGTTAATCTTACATAGCTTTTTATCAATATTTCGGTTATTTTCAACTAAAAATGAAATTGATGGGCGGTTAGAAGCCTAATCTTACGATAACGGATAAAAGCAGTGATCATTTTGCTTTACCATATTCCTGTTTTTAACTCAATGAAGCCAAATCTGGCATCTGCAATAAACTTATCCTGGAACAATTGTGATATCACGATGTTTAAAAATGATCCGTGTTTGAAAATGTTGAGGAACATTTGTTTTCAATTATTCTTTGTGGCTTGATGTGATCTAAATTAAAATTGCCATATGTTGACTCATGCTAACAGAGATAGAGAGAGACACACCCTCTATCAGATGAATTTATTTAAAGGCCATCTTTGTAAGAGAGAGGATTATTTTCATTTACGACAATTAAGTGGGAGTTTAAGTTATTATTTCTTCTTACTCTGTTCGCAATTGGTTCCAGTCCACCCTGGGGCACATGTACATGTGTATCGATTGATGCCATCTTGACACTGGCCTCCATTACGACAGGGCCCAGAAGCACACTCATTTATATCTAAGGAAAATGTTTAAAGTTTGTTATTAATAATATAAATTAATATACATGTTATTAGGACCTCAACGTTTCCCATAAATTATTTTCAGCCTACGATCTTAAATAGAAAATTGTGCCATTTGTCCATATGCAACACATTTTCCTAAATCAAGAATTAGATACGATAAATTTTCAAATGACCGTTTTAAGATTACTTGTAATTGAAAAACACATTCATTAATTTGATTAGGGATATCAACAACAAACTCTCTCAATGCTGAAAACAATTTTTGAAGTGACTACGTTGTCTCTTTGAAGTCATGTGGGCCATCGTTTAATTATCAATGAAGAGTGCTTTATGTTTTGAATTTTATCCCTGTGAACAACGCGCGCCTAATTCATACTAACATCCGATTTGTCAGTTCGATAAGTCCAATTTATTTTCATTACATTAATCTTTTGAGTACTTATCATTACTTACATCTCTTCCAGCTTTAAAGAACACGTGATATAATTGTGCGAAAACAATTTCTAGTAATTTACCTATATCGCAATTAATTCCAGTCCATCCTGCTAAGCAAACGCAGCTGTATTCATTGATTCCATCAACACATCGACCTCCATTCTGGCAAGGACGAGAATCACATTCATTGATATCTGAAATATATATTAATTAAAGGCATTATATATCTTGTGAGAGAAGCGCCCTCAAATTGTTCTAATTTGAGATTTTGGCCTACTTGCACTACTCACACCTCAATCTTCTTATATCCCTAAAGTCCTTTTCGGAAAATTGACTAGAGTGGCGATTACCGCAATAAGGGAGGTAGCGTTATTTTTCTTGTTACATATAGGGGCAATTCCCCCCTAAAAACAAGATATAGATCCAGTCCGTGATATTTGAAAGTGCAAAAAATGCAGTTAAGGGACGCTAGGAATATGGAAAACATGTTCCATTGATTAGATACTGGACAACCTTCATGGGTTGCCTAATTCAGTTGCGAGTGCGCAACGCAAATAACAATTCCAGTTTCACAAAACTCGGTTATGCTTCAAACAATGTGAATAATAGTAAACGATAAGAGTTTTGTCAAAAAATATAATGCTCCGAATTCGCTAATAAATTAATGTAACAGATTCGTCATTCATTGTATGTATATAGAAACATATGTCCTTACTTTGTTCGCAATTAGCTCCTGTCCATCCCGACGCACAGGCACAGGTATAGAGGTTAATTCCATCGATACACTGTCCACCATTACGACACGGTTGTGATTGGCATTCATCAATATCTAATTAAGATCGGTGATGGAAGAAATGTAACACTTATGCAAACAACGAACAATTGGATAAAAACTCTAGGTTTGAAAATATGTTTTACTATTTATTGTTTTACAATTATCACCGGAATTATAAATTGGAATAAAGAAAAAATAAAACACAACCGAACTCATTTTCCATACCTATATCACAATTGATTCCAGTCCATCCTGGTTGACAGGTACAGGTGTAGCCATTGATGCCATCAACACACTGACCAAGGTTTTGGCACGGATTACTTGCGCATTCGTCGATATCTATCAATTGCAATATGATTGATGCAACGTTTAAGCACGTTAACTCAAATCTTTGTTAACTAAATTCAAACAATGATTTTGTATGCACTTATTTCTCATTCTGTATGTATTATGCAAGCACGACAAGAGACTTACTTGTTTGACAATTCAAACCAGTGTAGCCAGGAGCGCAGAAACACCTGTAGCCAACTGCTGTTACGAAACATGTACCACTGTTCTGACATGGGTTAGACTGGCATGCGCTGTCTGCAAAGATAACATTAAAGAAAGAACAATGCTCTTGTTTGAACAGAAATATTGTTAAGCAAAAAATCGGAAGGCGAAGATCATGCGAGAAATGCAGTAAATATTGTGGAAATTACTTTCATATAATATTATAAATCATTTAAACGATTTACCATGATCATTGGAAAAATATCAGTCATAAAACACAATGATCAGCGTTATTTATAAAACAAAGAGTGGCTTACTGATTTCACAGTTGGCTCCCGACCATCCTGGTGGACAGGTACAGAAGTACCCATTGATCTCATCAGTGCATGTGCCTCCATTTCTGCAAGGACCGCTTGAACACTCGTCAATATCTGCCATTCAAAAACGAACAACATATAAACAATTAGGGAAAACAAAGGGAAGAAAAATCAATGAATATATGAATATTACCTAAAAGTACAAGAATAAGTATGAGTATTATACATGCTGATTCAAAAAGACCTTTCTCATTTTTTGTCGTGGTTTAGTAAAAAATCTAACAGGAAGTCTTTATGAAGTAATAGATCATTGCAAAGAGCAATTCTGAAGGTTTAAATTAAAAAAATATTTTGCACATGCCAAAACCAAGTTCTACTCATTTAAATAAAATCACCACTTTCAAGACTGTACACATCTGGGGAACTTGCATCAGTTCCTATTAACGCCAAATCAATAAAGCGTGAATAAGACAGATGCAACTTTTATTGTCAAAATAAAAGTTTACCTTTTGTAGTCATTATCATGAACCATAATTAAGTTCATCTTTCTATTCATTAAGCAATGTAACATAACTATTTTCATCGCAAACTGTTTCTGCAATTATGTTTCTTCAGGAAACAATTATGTTTCTTCATGAACTACAAAACATACAATGAGAAGCTAAGAGTAGTTTACCAAGAGGAAACAGTACTAGAGACACGCGAGATTCAAAATAAGATATCATTTAAAATTGACAGCCTTTTAAATCTTGCTCTTGATTGGTAGAGTTTGGTAGACTTTGAGTATGAGTATAAAAGTAAAACTGCATTTTGACAATGAAAGTTGCAATGAAAGTTCTTGTTCACGCATTATTGATTTGGTGTAAATAGAAACTGATAAAAATTACCCAGATGTGTACAGTCAGGAAAATGGTTGTTTTTATTACGTTTTGTCACGAGCAAATTCAAAAATTATTTTTATAATTAGACGTTCAGAAACTGGAAACTGCTCTTTCTAATTTAATTTACAAGGAATTCCTTACAGATTTTTTTACTAAAGTACAATAAAAATGAGTAAACTCCTTTTTGAATCAGCCTGTAGGTGTATCAGAAGTGTCTCCCGCAGGAAATTTTATACACATGTCCGCAGAGAGACCTATGCACACAAGCTTTGAAAAACGTGTTCTCGGCCGGATTCGAACGGGCGACCCTTTGCGTACCAGGCAGACGTTCATAGCATGCACTAAACCGCGGGGGATAAGTTTGTAACTACAGATTTATGCAATATACCTTAGGTTTCGAATGTTCAACGCATTCCCTAGGCGGATTAGGCCGACATCAACGCATGTTTTTATATTAATCTGGTGTCCAGCGGCTTCTGAAGAAAAATTCATTCATCCATGTTCACCAGAGAACTATGTGGTTTCTTTTTCAGAAAAATTATATAATAAATATCTTGATTATAAAAATGAAAATTAAATGTCTGAATTACTAAAGTTGCCTACAGTTTGTTCACCATTATGATCCAATCTACGTTGATAAAACGATATCTTACTTGTTTGACACATCAGGCCAGTATATCCAGCCCGACATTGACACACATATCCATCGACGCCATCCACACACGTTCCCCCATTCAAACAAGGCGTACTGCCACATTCATTGACATCTGTGAACCAAGTAACATTCCAGTATCAGTTTAAAATAACTATCATAATCAATATCTGAATTGAGGTTGTGTAACAGGACCCATACAAACATAATATGATTTATGCCAAGTCAGTTCTGAAAATCAACACATTCGTTTTACTTTTAGATACGTATTTACTCCAGAATTGAGCAGCCCGGTTTGACAGCAATACTTAACGAACCTAATAAATCATTAATATATTATTGCTGGACAACCGACAAAAGTTTGCGTATTAAACTATTCATAATGATTCAACACCTACTCTGTTCACAGTTGGTTCCAGTAAATCCTGCCGAACATTGACAGCTATATGAGTTCACCCCATCCACGCATGTTCCTCCATTGCGGCAAGGTCCTGAGGCACATTCATTGATATCTAATATAATATAATCATCAAATCATAATTGTCATTTGCAGTAGTGCGGAAGAGTTTCTCAGCAACACCAAGCACAAATGTCTGTGTTTCTGGATTGTCCCTCTCAACAACAAAACGTTAACGAGAAAGAATTCCAAATAGCGAAAGAATAATACTTCAAGGATTGATAAACAACAACAACAGAGATGGAACACTGTTCAACACCAATCTCTTGGGAACTTCGTGAAGTGGAGAAACCTTAAGCAAAGTTAGTATATTGTATAATTATAACTATGTGTAAGATTTAGTTAACTTTGACGAAGAATCTACTCAATAGTTGTATTTTTAGTCAACATTTTGATTCTGTTAAGTTTTAAAGGCCGCGTCGTGTTGATAAATACTTGGTCCACTCAGCAAGGAAGCATCCACTTAATTTGAAGGGTGAGCACTCATTACCACTTGAAACCGCATTACTACCAACTGTAACCCAATATGGTACAAGTCGTAGTAATCATGATATGACCGGTAATAGTGGGGCCCGGGGTTCAATCCCTAACAGGGTAGATTTTCCACCCAACTAGTTATTATATGCTAGTTAACCTAACTTTCAATAAGAATAATGTCATTCAAAAATCTTTGGGTAGGTGGGTTTGTAATGTTCTTTCCGATCCTCGTATGTAATATTGTGTTTCGCTTGGTAAAACTCGTGCAAGATAAAGGTGATAGCGCCTCTATTCAATTACTTGTAATAATCATTGGTCGCGTTGACGCAGTTTGCTTACATTTATAAACCCTGAATGTTCTGATAGAAACAACTTACTTGTTTCACAGAAATTCATGTCCACCCTGAAAACACACTGACACACATATCGGTTGATGTCATCAAAACATTCGCTCCATTCTGACATGGCGAACTTGCGCCACTCGTCAAGTAGAATAAGGAAACAATGAGAACAACGTAATCTTTATACTGAGCTTTTTAACAATAACATAATTGTAATTTTTAAAAGACTTTAATACGACTAGCTGTCGAGACTAGAAAATTGCTGTGAACATGTTAGCCAAACAAGCTAGCCTGACACGTAACAAAAAGCAATAAATAATTATATAATATTGGATGGCTGAGGTTGAAGACAGAAAATATCGCCCGCGCCTAGATGATATACCGGACGAGTCGGAGACGAGCCTGATATTTTCTTGGCGAGGGCGATATTTTCTGTTATCTCAACCAGAAAAAGTCACCCAATATTATTATTATTATGCAAGGAAAAGATGACTTGACAAAAATAGTTTTAATAATGCCTTCAAAACTAATTAAAAAGAGAGTATTTGCTGGACGAGTTGCCCAATATTTTTGCGTAGTGCAGTGTTGGGCGGTACCCGTTACTCACACTGCAGTATTGCACACAGATGCATAATAATTAAATATATTGAGAATTATGAAAATTCATTAGTGTAGGTAACGTTTTAAATGATCTTGACGCTGAAATGACACCTGTCATCTGTTGGTTCTGAACTCGCCTTAGTAGCCGACTTTGTCAGATTAAAAGACAAGATTTGTACATGGATGTCCAAATGTTGACTAACTTATGAACCTAATCTCAACAATAGCCTAGAAAAGTAGTTTAGTAACTTAAAATATGTTACAACAGTATTTTTTTTCTTTTATCAATTATTTTTACTTACTAATTTCGCAGTGTATTCCTGACCATCCAGGTACAGGTGCAGGTTATGAATGATGCAATCTGTACCACTGACCACCATTCTGACATGGACCGCTAGAGCATTCATTAATATCAAAAACAACATTAAAATTTATTCGAATCAATTATACTCCTGCCCCAAACATGATGCAATCTGTATAATTGTACAATTTGATGCCACGCTGTGTATCAATTCTAGCTACCATTGTGAATTGTTTTATCTACATTGCTCCAAAATGTTACAAAGGTAATTGTAAGGAGATATTTCATTTCATGTTTAAGCTATTCATGCTAATTTAAAATATTTGACTTCCTTTTGTTACTATTTGATATACGATAGTAATTGGAAAAAACTTAGTGCGATAGTCATCTGTTTTGTTTTACTGTTGTGCATTGCCTCTATATATTTATATACTGACAGCGGACTTAATGACAAGGGGGGGAAAACACATATGAATTAATTGCCTTTTTTATTACCAATCCAAAAATGAAAAAGCATAGTCATCCAAAATCCGTTCGACCTTATAACGAGATGGTAAACATTTGATTTCTTCACGTGACAATGATTAAGGAAATATTTTTCTACACAATGCGCTATTTGACAAGTTCCTTGTATCGTTCTTAAAGGCCTTCGTAAGTGTGGGCAATTCATGTACCCATTCATCAGATGATAAATTAACAATAAAGATCGTTTGTGCCAAGAAAGATCCTTACTTATTTGACAGTTGATTCCTTTTCATATCCTGGTTGACCAGTTGCAGTGTATCTGTGATGCCATATTACATGACCTCCCTTTGGCACGATTACTGGCACACTCATCAATATCTATGGTACTCAGTAAAAAAATCATATTCATGTAATTTTAAAAAATTTCAAGCGAAATCAATTTCTTAAATAATTATTTGGAAATGTTTTAAACGCGTTATCTGTAGAGAAATATCAAAAGTAGATTCAAATAAATCTTACTTGTTCAAACATAAGACCAGTCCAGCAGCCACACAGCGACACTCATATCCATTGATGCCATCTACACATTGGCCACATTTCAAACAAGGCATGCTGCCACACTCGTTCACATCTGATGAATTTAGAAACAACTAGCATTAAGCAACCAATAAGGTTGGGATGTTTCGTCGCAGAAAGGAGGCGGCATTTAGCTCCATTTATTAACCAATCACGGGCTAGTTATTACGTTCAAATGAGTTTTGATGGTTATTGATTGATGCACATAGTACCTAGTCTCTTCTTTCCTTTGTAAACTACACTTTACAGATGATTACCGAAAAACAAATGCTGAGCCCATGAGCCATCTAGATTAAACTCGAAGTAGCCTTTTGCATCATGAGACAAAATACAGCGGATAAATGACTTTTTTGGAGACAACTGCTCCTGCTATGATCTATGGTCCAAAGACCGAAACTGATGAGGTTCAAAGACATAAAATAATAGATAATACTCAATTGGGCATGTTACAAATATTGGATTTTCACTAACTACTATAATGAACAGTCAAACTGATCCAACTACCTAAGAAAACATACGGTATCGGATAGATTTAGGAACAAACAAAGAAAATGTTTTAATCATCTTATATTACTATACTCGCTTACACTTTGTCTTCAATTTATGTCAAACATCACTTTGTTCACAGTTGAGCCCAGTGTTAGTAACCTTGTGCACTTGGCAGATATATACCCGTTTAACTCCATCTACGGCAGGTTCCCCCATTGCGACAAGGTCAGAAAGACATTATTGATATCTAATTAAAAAGAAGAAGGAAACCGGATTTCTTGATGAGGTAAAGATATTCTAATTGAATTGTAGGATACAGTCAAACATTTAACAACATTTTGCAGTACTTTTCCTTAACTGCATGGGAGACTTACGTTAGTGGATGAAGAAAAGAGAAAAGGTGTGATGGAATAGACCGGTAAATGACGGAATAGAAGAGACAACCACTTACTGACGTCACATAAAGTGCCTGTCCATCCTGCTACACAGCGACATGTAAATCGGTTGACTTCGTCGATACATTCACCTCCATTTTGACAGGGTCCACTGGCACACTCGTCAATTATCATAATTCAATGGCAATTTTATACCCAATATAAATCCTTGTTCCAACCTAGATATCAGTTTGGCGACATAATGGACATAAAGCGGAAACACTTATTTCTTCGTATGTGACCTGCTTTACGGATTAACACGTTCAATTCTTTATCTAGTAAGGAAAGGTTGAGTAGAGTATCATTCAAAACTACGTATTCCCCCCGCAATTCGTTCTTCCATCCGGCTGCTACAATTACACGTATACATATTAATACCGTCTATACATTGACCACCATTTTGGCAAGCGAGGCTGGCACATTCATTGGAATCTGAAAGTGTATTGAGAAAATATGCATGAGGTAACCTTACGACTGTTCAGAATATCTTAATATGGTTCCGCGGGTTGATGTTGAACTATTATTCAGTTTTGTCCTTGTTTTCATGGTTCTGTTTTTAGAGTTTTTACAATTTTGCGCCCTTACGGCGATATGAAATATATCCTTCTGCATGCTTAATAGGCAATTCTCAGGGGGAAGGGTATATGCGAGACAACAGTAAATATAATCAACTTAAATATTACTAGGCAATCAAAATAACAATTAAGATACGTAGCTTCCAAAATTAAAGTTTTAAAATGCTTTACAATGTCAAATATTAAAACGTTCAAGGGTCATCATGAACAACTTAAAACAAAACAAGATATTAAATCATACCGTACGTGCTCGGAAACGGCGGGAATTATGTACAGTAAGATTTGTGTACACCCTAAACATATAGAGGATTCCTTGGAACCTCCTAGCAAGATCTTAAACAAAAACAGCTCTGACTCGTTTCACAGTTGTCCCTGACCATCCTGGTTGACAATTGCAGGTGTATAGTGTTGATTGCCATCCACACACACGCCGCCATTTTGACAAGGGTAGAAGCACATTCGTTGGTGTATGATGATCAGGCAATTTTCAGAAAAGATCAAATATGATATTTAATTGAATTAGACATACGGTAGATATAAATTACTGACTTGAATCAATGGCATAGCAGTGGGGTGGTTTAAGAAGGGGGGGCAGATGTACCTCAAAAAAAATGAGGAAAACCGAGGAAGGGAAGGAAAAGACATTCATACTACACCACACTGGACAAAAAGTATTGCAACATGACAGAAAAAAGATTTCACATCACAAAATGATTTCAAATTTTAAAATTCAGGATTTCTTGGCTACACATTACGTATTAATTTCCAAAGTTGTGTTTTTAAACAGGAAGTTATTACCCAGAATCCTAGAGTGCGAAAATATTTTGATTATTGATTGCCATGTTCTGTAAATATGGCGGATTAAAGAGCTAGCGATAGATAGCTTGCCGATAGCACCTCAGAAGGATTACAGACACAACGCCCAAATGACTCCAAAATAGCCACTTAACGAATTGCTGGAGTTTACTTTAAATGTTTACGGGAGAAAAGTGGAGTGATTGTGTGGACCGGAAATGAGTAACGTCAATGGAAGATCAGAGCAAGTCCATCGTTTTTGGCGGGGATATTGAATGGCAAGAAAGTGGGCAAAGTGGTAAGCTGAAAGAACTTTTTATTCATACAGGTGACATTGTACTGTTTGAGGGCATGTGAATAAGTTTTCAGAAGATTTAGGCAAACACGTGATTTATCATTATGTTGTATGAGGAGTCTCAAAATTTTCGGTTTTTTTTTAAAGACCACTATCTTCCATTGACGTAATCTCATTTCTGGTCCACACAGCACCTGCACTTTCTCCGGAAACATTTATATAGAGTAGTGTTCCTAAAAACCCGTACAATTCAGTTAGCGGCTATTGGAGTCATTTGTGTCGTTCCTGTGCTGTATTCCTTCTGGGGTGCAATCGGCAAGTTATCGATCGTCAGCTCTTTTATTCCGCCATTTTAGGATGGCATTAACTCCAAATGTTTTTTCGCACTCAAGGATCTGGGGAATAACATTTGATTTGAACAAACACATCCTTTGACATTCACTGCGTCATGTGTGGGTTAAGGTAAGAAACGCTCGGTACACTGTGAAATCAATTTTGTGATGTTTGAAAGTCTTTTTTGCATTTGCAATACTTTTGTACATGTGTTTATATCACCCAATTATATCTATTTCTCTTTACCACGTTCTTACTATATGGCCTGAGCTTATATGCATGTTTTCTTATTACAGTGATTAAATACTTGAGGTTTTAAACAATGCGGGACACTTGTCAAACCGAAACGGGGTTGGTTCGAAAACGCCTTTGGGCGAAGCAAAAGATCCACAGAAACGGCACTCTCCGTATTGCAAATTCCATGTGTCTTCTTGTTATCATGGATATCTCCATTTAAACAGCCATGTGGGAGGGTTGGGACTTGTTTTACATGCTTGGTTTCACGTTATTTTTTATTACTGACTGACTTAAGAGAATTTCACTTACTAATTTGACATTGGATTCTCCTTCCAAAAGGGTGCACAATTGACAAGTGTATCCATTGATGCCATTCCAGACACCTACCGCCGTTCTGGCAAGGGTTAACTTGAACACTCGTTAATATCTGTTTCAACATATGGATCATAAAATAGCAACATCCCAGGAATGTTCAATGACATTCTTTGATCCAGTGCCAACATTGATAACTGTTAAAGATACTGTAAGCAACCTGAAATTATTTAAACTGTCTCAACTTGTGTTTCGTATTCTGTGTTTTCTTTTTTGATTACAAAAAATTTATGTTTGTTATAAAATACGTTGTTAAGTCGAAGCATCATTTTGATTTGTAACATAGCAGAATCCTATGTGTCTCGTGTCAAGCTGGATGGTGACATGCCTTCTTAACTTACTGGAGTTTCTTCTTCCTTTCCCCTCTTCTCTGTATCTCCTCTTAACTTATCAGTTATTTATAAACAGTTATTAGTCAGACATCATGTTTGTCCCTTCGTTAGTCCTGTCTTGACATTTTGTCTCGTCTTCCCCCTCCCCGGTTTGTCGTATTTAAGTACATCTCTTATACTTTTTCAATTATTTTTGTACCTTTTTGCCGAGGGACTGCGACCTCACGCCTTGCGGTTAGCAGTGTCCTCGTCCATTCACCATGTATGCATTCCTAAATACTGCTTTGTATTGGCTTTACTGTAATATTGCCACTTATATTGTTAAACTTTTGCCAAAATAATTTCATTTAACCATATTCTTAAGTATATTTATCTACAAGCAAATGTTCCTCGTTGTACATAACCTATGGTATCTGTTTATTAAGGATTTATCATCTGTTTATTTTGTATACAAGGTTTTGGGAAGAGATATAGAATCTGAATCTCTGAAACAAGGACTCCACACCCCCGTGTCCGACCCGTCTATTTTTCAATATCTTTGACAAGGAACATATTCCGAAAAACATTGACCTTGCATGATGATAACACATGATCATGGCCAATTTCGATACGATGACATGTAAAATACGGGATTGAAAATACTAAGGAAAAGATGCTTTGTATTAATTAGTGCCCGAAATAAATACTTATTTGTGCAAGTCGGTACCAGCCCAACCGAGCTAGACAGTTACCAAAAACGTAGAGTGACTTGATCAACGCAAACCACCACCATCTGACATAGGGCTTGAACATACACTCGTGATGTCTATACGGAAACCAGAAACAGACATGGTGTTCTTAGTCATGCAGGAGTCGTAAATAATCAAAAAGAAATATAATAAAATTGCCAGGAAATATAATAAAATTGCCAGAAGTAGACCGATGTTTCGGACCCCGTAACGTAGCAAGTTCCAAAACTATTGGCAAAATATTCCATTTACACAAAGTAAAAAAAGTTGATATTATAGTATAGCATTTTGCTTTCCCACACAAAGTTTCAACATTAGCTCTTACCTGCTACCATCTTCTAATTTTCTCTCACTTATTTCTCTTTATTTTTTTTTTTAATTTTATTGATTTTTTAGTTTTTTTCTGTTTTTTAAGTTTTTTTCAAAATACATGCATGGTGGTAAATTGAAATTGAATTATGCTAACTTGTATCAACAAAACAATTATTACTTACCACTTTCTAAGGAAAATGTTTCTGTAAATTTCGTCACAGAACTCTTGCTTAGTAATTGTTTTACAATTTTTCTGAAGGAAATGTGCCTGTAACTCAAGGTTCTTGCTTTTGGTGATTGTAAATTAAACTTTTCATCAGAAAGAGATCTACCTACAAGGGCGTCGCTCTGGAGAGCTAATGGGAATGGGGCCATCCAGCACATGCTGGCCTTTCATGTTGGGCATGCTTATCCAAAGGCTAGACACACCACCGAAACTGTGGATTGACGTTAGGAAGGGCTTCCGGTCAATTATCTTTTGCTCCAATAAATCCTCACACAGCAGTATTGAGAGTGTGCGGTACATCCCTGCTACCCTCGTTAAACGGGGTCAAACGGGATTAAAACTTTGATTTAACTAACTACATCAGTCTCCTTACTAGTATCGCAGAAGTTCCAGTCGCTCCTGCCTCCACACACACCGTGAAGCCCATTCACCAGATCATTACACTGTCCATTCACACAAGGAGAACACCACATTCCTGAAATTATCTGAAAGACAAGACAGGTATCCAAATTGGGATGATACACTGGGTAAGTTCCCATTTTTAGTTAATTAGATTACTTACCGCATCACAGCCACTGTTTTCCTATATGAATTAGATAATCTTTCTTCTTATCCGGTCCAAACACTGTGGATTCTCAAATATTATCCAGCCAGAGACGATGGGTACAAACAACAAAAAAAAAAAATACAAACAAACGTCTGGCTGCTTCACTGAATTGGCCGCAAGGTCTTTGTTTGTGCATTTGTTGCTCCAGCAATGGGGCACCAAAGGTTTTCCATTGTCTGTGTGCTATGTTCAACAATCACAGGTAGTATCCGATCTGCTTCCAGATAGCCCCCTTTCTGCAAGGAAACCTGAGAATCGGCCAATTCTGGTTCTCATTCTATTGAGGCATCGCCAATCACCCATGAGGAGTCAGCTCCAGGTGGGGATGCTCAACCATAGTTCAATACCGATGATGTTAACTTGGTTTAAATGGCAATCGTTTCTTTCCACAGGCGACTCTCTTAACCTCCTGAGAGACTGTGGTCGAGGTTGGACTTTGCTTAAGAACCTCTCTCAAAATGGATTTAAGGCGGTTGGTTGGCAGCAGGTATCTTTCAAGACATAGGGTGCTTCATCATTGGATTTACTTGGCAGCTATGCTCTTGCATGCTCGCCACGCTACGACGGATGTCTGGTGGAAGCAATTCCTGCTAGGACGTACACAGGTGTTTCCGTTGGCTGTTGGGGAGGCATCCTGTGATAAGCCGGCAGGAGCATTACGCTGGATCAAAGCTTCTTGGCATGGGTTGATCTTTCCATTACAGGGCAGGCATACTCTGCACATGAGTAGCACGGGCAAGTGCCGTCGATTTAGGGTAGGTGGGCGGAGCACCCCATCTTGTGCCAGTGAGTTTGTCAAGGATGTATTTGCGTGAACATACTGTTGCTCTTCGTTCTTCTCGATGTGGATCTTATAAGAGAGTACGGTCCAAGGTAATCTAGGTAGACAGGGTTGTCACATGCTCCAGGGGAGTTCCAGCACCAGGTAACTTTAAGCTTGCGTTTGGCTTCACGGTTGGTAGATGGAAAGCAACACCTGTGTCTAGGATGGATTTGCAAGCGGAAGGTGGTTTTGCCTCATAATAAGGAGTGAGTTCAAGCTTTAGATAATAAAGAGATAGGTTTGTTGGAAACAAAAGGTCAAAGCCTTCTGATGAGTAAAATCTAGTATAGTTGAGTGGAACTTTACACAAAGCTGAGATATTACCAAACAATGATTAATGTTCACTCAACTTGACTCGACTAAGATTTTACTCAACAGTAAGTAAGAGTTATGTGCCTTTTTATCTCAACATTGAGTAAAGCTTTAAGTTGTATTTATATGTTACACGAAAGGTATAGTGGTGCACAAGATAACAGCTACAACATGTTTTATTTAAACAGGTTTTGATTATTTAAAACTTTAAAGTGTCATAATATTAGAAATGAACATAATCATATATCCGAACGACTGTTTAACGTGTTTTAGTGTTAATTGTAATTTGTACAACGCATCCTATACTTTGGCGTTGTAAAACTTATAATTATTTACAGGTCGAAGGGTAGAAGAGGGTTGTATCCGTTGACTTTAAGATAGTGTCCATATTTCAATTTAATAATTAATTAAAAAGACTAACCATTGTTCCCCACTCTTAAAAATGATCCACCCCATCTAGCTGTGTGTTAAATGGTTTGTAATTGGATCGAGTTCATAATAAAGTGTCGGTAGAAAATCGCGTGCCGGATCAGTTTGGTATCATTTTCTTTGTGCTGTATCCATCACAGGCATAAGGCTTATAATTTAAAAATTACAATAACTTTTTGCCAAAGTTTTGCTTTACTTACTAAAAAATTATAGAGTATGTAGCGTGTCCAACAGCTAACTTACTGATGTCAAAGTTGTGCCAATCCACCCTGAAATGACTATATAATGTAACTGGTTTAAGACCGTCTTCACATCTTCCGATGAGCACGGCCCTGAAGAACACTCGTATTGTTTTTTATATCTAGCAAATAGTTTAATATCAATAAACTATTGTAAATATTATATGAAGCTTTCGGAGAAACTTATGATCACGTGAATCAACGGTCCGCGACAAACGCTGAATAAGACTGAAATACATTATCGCTCGTTTCTTCTCTGTATCCCCACTACGCACAACAGCCATCTGTGGCCCAGTGGTAATATCGCACGCCTAATAGCGAGAGGTCCGGGTTCGAACCGTGTATTTTTTCGTCTTTTTTCTCTGCTCGCCAGTTTCTCCAAGCTTCTATATACTTTTACCAAGTTATTTCTCGGGTTGTATCATTCTTTTGATCCTCGCGTGCATTGAATCAAGTTTCGCATCGTCATAGATTCTGCTGGAATATGCATCATAGGGCCCACCCTTCTAAAAAATTATAATAAAATATTGTTTCACTTGTTCGTTCTCCTGCTCCCCACTTCTGTTTCCCTGCCCCTCTCTCACTCCTCTCTTTCTCTCTTACTTCTCTTCTCTATTTCTGTCTCCAGCTCTCATACGCAGCCTCAATGCTGTTGAGCATTGACAATCTGTACTTGGAATCGTCCGGTGAATAGACAAATCGGTTACTTGGAATGTCCCCCGATGAATAGTGACAAAATCTGTACTTGAATATCCCGGGAATAGTGACAAATCTTACTCGAATAGTGAGAAATCCCTACTTGAATAGTGGCAATCTTACTTAAATAGTGTCAACTCTGTACTCAAATACACAAATTTCTATCAAAAATAATGGAAACCCTATATTGTCTTTTCATCACCTTCACTAAAGACCAAGGAAACAGTATTATGTATTATTTTTTGTATCCTCGATTACTATGTGTTTTAGCTAGGTTTGTGTTTTGGTTCATCATAAATGGAAATCATTGTAATTTCAAAGGAATTATGTGGCAGATTACATTTAATTCCAAAGCTTCAAGAAGCGATCAAACGTCCAGATATAACCATATTTTTATTTTCACAGTAACTTTGTATTTTCAATCCAGAACACTTCATTTCTGATGTTCGCCCATTCCTAATACATAACGGTATGTATTTAAACAATTTATTTCTTATGTACTAAATAATGTATCAAATTGTATTACAATAATGTTATGTAATACACTCCACTGATTTGACACCAATGTCCACCACTCCTCTTGAGGAGGTACTGATGAGAACATCTTGGAGTCCATCCACACAGACACCACCATTCATGCAAGGGTTTGAAGCACATTCGTTGATATCTAATAATATATCAAACTCGATAATGAATTTACATTCTTGAGAGTTGTGGAACAATTGTGTTACTTGCACTGAGGTAATATAAGAAATTGTTTTGTCATAACTTGGTCAATATCGGTCTTGGATATATAAAAGTATATATTTTTCAAAAGGAAATGCTCTACGAAATTACAGTTGCAGAATTTAATTTTAATGTTTTACCACCATTCATACACCATGTCATACCACCATTTTGTATTTCCAAAGAAAGAACTCCTTAAACTCCTTGGCTGCTGGCCAAGCGCACGTCCCTCTCCGTACTTACATTGTAATATTCCCCAAACAGCTCCCCAGTTTCGCTTAGGTCAACGAGGCCAATGAGATTAAGTATCTTACATTTTGTAATAGATCCATTTGATCTTAACACCAAAACACACTATCGGGATTGAATTCCGCACACTTCGTGCACATTTTGTTCTAATTTGCAATACATTTTAACGATTTTAGGTTCCAAACGGCAAAATTTAAGCGTGCTTTGCGCGCATATACGTAACACTACTAACATATCTTGCCACCAAAACCTGTTTCATTCATAAATTTCCATCTCCCCAATGTCAACAACAAATTTATGCCACTTTTTTGGAAGTAAACTACACTTAAATATATCTAGTGAAGCATAAAAAAGAGGGTACTACATTCACAAGATTGTTGGATTTAATTATCCCGAGGTAAGTATCTAGAAATCTGTAAGTACATGTGGGTCGCTCAAAGTAGTTTCAGGAACCAATACTTAAAGGAATTTTATAATAATTATAGACGCGAATAAAAATGTTGACAAACTGTTTTCAGAGAAGAATTCTACTAACCATTAAGTATGTCATGTAACTAAACTTATACAATTTTAACTACTTACTAAGGTCGCAGTTAGTCCCAGTCCATCCTGGATTACATATGCATGTATACTGGTTGATACCATCTTGGCATTGGCCATTTACACATGGACTACTTGCACATTCATCAATGTCTGCGAAGCAAAATAAAACACAAAGATTTATTTGAGTAGTGACCTTGTTTCTGAGATTTTAGCTAGAATTAGAGCCGATTTTATACCGCATATATTAATTCCCACTTCTGATGACCCATTACTTTACCATAGCTTTCCTATTATCTATTTTTATATTAAAATGTATGTTAAAAGTATTTCATCTTCATACCAACTTAAAGTGACAGGAGGAGATTTTTTTAGGATATAAATTTCTCTCAAATTGCACAGGATCGATTGTAGACCACCTACCAAGAACTTTCCGAAGGTTTATTGAACAAACAAGTACAAAAGGAAACAGCAAACCTTGTTTTCAACTTGCCTGCTATCGTAATTGTCCCCATAGAACACCGTGCTTTGACTTTCTGTCGTGCACGACAGAAAGTACTAAATCATCATACTATTACATAAAGACGGCGTATTCGGCTTATTCACTTCAGGTGTGATCTAATACATTGGAAAACATTCCAAATATGCAAAAAACCCGGGTTCGAAAAAAAATTGGGGCGCTTCTTTTTGTAAATCTCCTCATGTCTCTTTAAGGAAAATAGCAGAACGCGCCCTCATTTCTTTTCGAAACTGTTTTGTGTTGAACATTAAATCACACCTGAAGTGAATAAGACAGAAAATCCAAGCATATTTCTCTATAGGACCGATTCCAATAGCAAGCAATTTAAAAACTAGCTTTTGGGGTTTTTTTCTACCGTTTGTCCAAAGAAACCTCTCGAACGTTCTAGGTAGATGTTCTACAACCAATAAAGTGCAAATTTAGAGAAATTGGTCATGTCAGGCTTCCTTGCAATTATTACAAGAGGTTTTATGCTTTATGTATGGGGACGAGGTATTGGATTTACAAGTCTACACCAGGAGAGAAAGTAATATTGACCAATTTGTATATCCAAGTAGGTTGTTTACCTGTTGTCTACCAACTATGGCAACACTACCGATACAAGTTACCACAAGTCGAAAATGCGCCATATCAGCGGCACGGAGTTACATTATTCTTCTTTGAATGATACATGTCACTTACTGATTTGGCAGTTTATGCCTGCCCATCCGGATTCGCAGAGACATCTATATCCCAGTACGGTAGAGAAACAGGTACCGCTATTTAGACAGGGAGACGACTGACAAGCAATATCTAGAAACACAAGCGTTTTTATCACTCTTGTAAAGAATTTATCACTACTCAGAAACGATCATAAAATGCAATATATTTTCTTAATGGCATATTAAGTAATTTTGCTAGACAAAGGCTTTTAATTTTACTCGAATTGGTGATTTTGGACATTTTGGTATATGAAGGCAATAATGACCTCATAATGAATCACTTTTATAACTCTCTCTCTCTCTCTCTTTAACTGATATAAATAAATTACAATTGTGCATTCAGCAAACCAGAAATACATGTAACACAAAATAAATAACTACGGTTTAATTCAAAAGAAAAACCACATCCTTACTTATTTCACAGTTTGGTCCGTTCCAGCCTTGAATACACGCACACGTGTAACCATTAATCCCATCGGTACACGTGCCTCCATTTTGGCATGGACTAGAGGCGCACTCGTCAATATCTGATGTTCAGAAAACACAAAAAACAGTAGAAAAAATATAGTTAATAGTAAATGATGATAACATGAGGACAGAAACCTATTTTTGAACAGTCCGAACGGTCTTTCTTGGTGTTTGTTCATTACGAAGAAACGGTCAAGCTATATGGAGACATACCGGAACCAGAGATAAATGGGAAGTTCACATTTCCAATAATTTCAGGAGGAATAAACAAAATGCGAAAATAGCCGCTATTTTGGATGCAAATAAATTCGATTGTGTTTTTATCAAAACATAATGTATATAAAAAACCTGTCACCTTTATACCACAAAAGGTGACAGGTAAGTCATGTAGCCATTGATGTGTTAGTTTGTGAATGTATGAGGGAAAGTTCTGAAATCAATTTAATGAAATCAGTGTAACGAGTCCCCATTACAGCGTGTCAAGTCAATCTTCTTCCAAACAGTCATTTGTTTTATGAACCACGAGATGAGGTTGTTTTCTGACCTTGGGTACCATCCGTAACATCCATAATTAAAATCGCCCGGGTCCCTTTCTTGATCTCACACATTGTAACTAAACCAGCGACAGAATCATGAGATGAGAAATCTTACACCCTACATTGTAATCAATAAGGGATAAAGACAGATTTCCTCAATCTATATCAGAAGTAGGATTAATTAATGAAATCTATTGAATTATACGTGTAGCGGCATCCACCTTTGGCTTTCTAGTCTCTTATACTTTGTTTCTCTTGATGTACTTTGTAAATCCTGTCTTGAAATGATTAGTAGAGTTTTTCTAGAATGTCTCATATGACACACCTACTGATTAAGGACTACTTACTTATTTCACATCTGAGTCCCGCCCATCCTGAAGGACAGTTACAGGTGTACATATTGATTCCATCCACACATTGTCCGTTATTAAAGCAAGGATTGGAAGCACATTCGTCAAAATCTATGGGGTAAATCGGTTGAATATTACTATTAAGGTTTGTTATTGATAGATTATTGTGCCCGAGTAATCGGGTCTTAATTTTTAATGATATCCGGGAATAATGCATAGGAAATCGCATTAAATTGTTGTTTCCATGAGGCTTTTCACACTGAGCGGGTGATTGATCGACTTTTACGATCTATCGTCATCTGTAGACTTCAAATCAGTCACCAAATTCATTATAATACTTCGCCAATTCTTACACGCACATCACTGTTGCCTCTTCAAATAGCAGCACACGCGCATCTACTTTGCACTTGTGTAGGAGACTATTCGCCATGATGAATTTCCTTGTTCGACTTGGTAAATTTCACGACGGAAAACAAAAAAAAATATGCGGATAAAACCAAGGTGACAAGGCATATCACTTAATAAAAGATGGTTATGTACCTCAGCAAAAAGGTCAGCGACAAGTACTGTCGAAAATGCCCTGAAAAAAGCATTAATGAAAAGGCAGCTCGTTAAATCTCTGCACTTGGAAACTTTTACTTCTAGTATCCAGAAAGCGCCTTCGTTAGTCTTTGATCGATCACATGGTCAGGGTGAGAAGCCTTATTGTTTCCTCAAGGAGCACAACGCGATCCTCAGCCTCGACGCCACCTTTCATGCCATCAAACCTACCTAAGATTTTGGAATACCGTTAGAAACATTTTATTCTTCTCAGCTCATCTGCAAAATATTATGGCTGACTTCTTTCCCATAAGATGCCTCATGCTACAGGCTAAAATATGGTTTGTTTATGGTAACCGGAAAATAGTTTGTACAGTGCTCAATGGGTTATTGTAATATACGCAATTAACGCTCACATTATGTCGGATTCAAATGAAATTTTGGAATTCAAGTATTTTGGTAATGCCCCTTGTTAATTCGAGTGGGGCACCTTTAAAAAACGTTTCTAGAAACATAAAAATAACTATACATGATTATTTGCACTTACTGATTTCACACATGAGTCCAGTCCATCCTGGTTCACAATTACATGTGAACATATTGATTCCATCCGCACATTGTCCACCATTCTGACAAGGGTTAGACCCACACTCGTTGAAATCTGTAATTGAAATGGTTGGTTGTTATTAATAATTAGAATCAGTACATGTCGAGATATACTGGATAATGCACCATTATTGATTTAGTCTATGTCCTTATAACTTTAGTTACTCCCCAAGAAAAGATTATTTTCTCTAGACGAGAATTCTAAATATTATTTAACATTAGCCGTTCTCTCAAGGATTGGCTTACCCTCACTGTTCTTCTCAGAATTTTTCAGTACATTTACCGACTTGGTGATTATGAATATTGGCCACACGTGACCAATGAACAAGTTATTCTTAAAAGCTCCGTCTCATTATGTGGGTACTTATTATAATCTTAATATGGATAGTTATTATATTACATCTCAACCAAAAACACACAATTTATTAAGGACTTTAGTCCAAGATCGTTACGAGGACATGCCATCCACAAGTACGTGTAATCACATCTACACATCATTTGCCTATTTTCCCCTCTCCCACGTTACCTGAGTACATATCTCAAATGAAAGCAAACATACGATTTTCAACTCAAATTAAGAACCTTTTTTCCATCTTTTAAGATGTGCACCTACTATAACTGATTTCAGTCAAAAGCATGGATATACGTTTTGCATTTGTCGTGCGCACCCTGCCGGCAATCAGACATTTACCTTATTTTTTTAATTGATCGGTTAAATAGGCATTGACTTTATTCGGCCTCTTATGTTCAGCGAAACGAAACGAAATAAAGAGGACTTACATGCGCTTTATTCTGTTATGCATAAAATTGCAATTTTGTCTTTATGTGTCATTCCAAATGCCAAATTTGCAATGAAACATAAAGCCAAAAACTTTCAACTGTTTACTTGCTGAATATAACTGGTACACCATGGAAATCCCTGATTATTGGAAAGTCCAGTTCTTTCGTAAAGGAGCGAACTTGTGTACAACAAAACCGGAGTGCCAATGTGCCTTTGGAAGCGATTGGGGCATGCTCCACCATGCATGTTGGAGTTTTTGACCACCAACCATGCTCCAGGAGCAGATCTCCTTCACTAACCTCAAAGGGCAGCTATTACTTTTCGTGATCATATTTGGACTTTTTTTTTCTTATAACCTGACAAAATATTGCATTTAAAATAAGCAGGAGTAGGATTCGAACCCTAGACCACTGTATAGGATGATCTACGCAACCACTAGCCTCAGCGCAGATTACTCTTGCCAGATTTGCAATTCTAATCCTTGATAACCATTAAGGAATACTCAACCCGCTGTTAAAAATATGCCCCCATAAACTGATTGACTCCATAAGTATGAAAAGTCCGTGTTTTTTATTGAAATATTTCGTATTCTCCCCTTAAAAATATGAGTTTCCTGTAAAGCATAATAGTTATTTACAACCAATTCTACCCACCCAAACACCTAACATGATTGGACCATCAACATGCATATCTTATATACCCCACAATCGTGTACATCTATTTCTGTTTCTGTTTACATTCAGTCTGTTTATTTTACGGAAATAAAAAAGGTTCGGACATTTTCTGCCAGACGCCTCCGTTTTCGTCCGTAAAAGCCCTTTATTTGGACATTCCAATCCGTACTGATTTCACATCGATTCGCCTACCCATCCTGTAAACCTCACATGTATATCCGTTTATGCCATCGTCGCACGTACCACCATTCAAAACACGGATTAGTAGCACAATTCGTTGATAGGCTGTTCACAATTAAAACCAGTATCACATATGGCATAACAAAGGCCTGGAATATCTAGTGAAAGTTATTCCGTGCGACCAAAAGCTGTATTCGCAACTGCTTAAGGAAACAAAGCATAAGCCCATTTAGTTTGTTGATTGAACAAACTATCTTTCTCACATTTTATTGTTGGCGGGAAACATGTGTGAATTGGTCCCTTGAAATCAAAAACCGCTCCTTTCTACAAAGTGAGGTCGCCAGTGTCAAACCCTCTAATGAAAAGTTAAATTCCTATCAGGACTAAACGGCCCAAAAATAATTCCCCCTCTAGGGATGACCAGACTTTGTCATGACAAAACTCACTTGATGGTATATTTCTTCCCCTCACATTAATTTATGTTTAAGGAAAATTTTCCATGTAATACAGTGTTCATCATTTGTTGAAAAGTAATGCCTTTTTCTAAACAACAAGCATTTGCGTAAAAATGATTATTTCAAACATACTCAAAACATGTTGCAAGTTGTCGACTTGTTGGCAACTTATTGCAGCATAATGTGAAATGGAACTCTTTAATGTGTCCTTAATGCATAAACATTTTGAAATGCACTGCCAAATTTACGTGTAATTCCGATTACATAATGCTTTTCGTAATGATGAGGGCAAGAAGTGATACAGGTATGGGTCATGAAAAGAAAAGATAATGCTTTATGAATTGATTCAGGTGTGGGTCATGAAAAGAGAAGGTAAATTTAAATGAATGCTTTAGGAATGAACTGATTGATGATTGGTGAATGGCAAATTTTGCAAACAATCTTTATGACACATTTGGCAATGTGATTTCTCTTGCAATGGGTCGTTTAACTGAGTTAGAACGAGCGAGATGCACTGTATTTCTGGAAGAAGGGGTTCCTGTAAAAGAGATTGCAAGGAGAATGCAGTGTACACCAAAAGCCATACGAAACTTAAGAGCCAAGTACCAAGCTACTGGTGAGGTCAAAAATTTGCCTCTTCCTGGGAGACCCCCCCGCTGCTACAACAATTTTCAACAGTACGGCAGGACATGTCCATCATTAACATGGCAGATACCCGGCGCAAGGTAATTAAGGAATAACATTTTGCATAATCATTTGCGATAACAATTGAATTAAGCCAAAATAATGTTAATAAAAATAATGACTCGTCTCACATTCTTCTTTTTCAGCTCGTCAAATTAGAGGGCGTGTACACCGAAGACGAGGGCAACCGAGAAACGCAATGTGTCTCCAGACAGGAACAGACTTTAGAAAGTTGAAAAGTGCAACTTTTTGGTCTGTTTTGAAAAAAATCATTTTTACACAAATGCTTGTTGTTAAAAAAGGCATTACCTTTCAACAAATGATGAACTGTATTACATGGAAAAATGTTTCCTGTGAACAATAAATTATTTGATGGGAAGAAAATATACCCATCAAAGTGAGTTTTGTAATGACAAAGTCTGGTCATCCCAGAGGGGGCTTATTTTGGGGGGTCCGTTTATCTGCACATAGGTTTCGAAACTGGGTCGTTTTGCACGTAGGAGGTTTTCATTCACAGCTCAAATGCACTATTCGTTTTGCTTCCTCCAGCAATGCTTTGCATAATGATAACGTATAATGTAAATATAAAATTAAATTTGATCAATTATCATTATTATCATGATTACTTTATTGTCCAGAATCGAAGAACAATTAGATAAAAACTCAAATAATCATTAATTAAGCCTGTTGTAAGAACACCCCCGGATCCTGCGAATATGTGGTTGGGCATCGCAAACTTCTGCCCAGTTTCTATGTATAAATCTGTGCTGATGCTTTGTAGACGACATAAATAATTTCAAGCTGGTGTTTTCTAAACGAGAAATATTCAATTTCTTCGATTTAAAATATTGATATATCTTAATACAACGAAAATATTACTTTTAAACTCTAGCGGTGACCGACATTTACGTTATAAAATTGCACCTACCACTGACAACAAACCCGATTAAAAACTACTTACTTATTTCACATGTGGAGTCCATGCCATCCTGGGAGACCAGTTACAAGTATACTCATTGATTCCATCCCACACTTGTCCGTTATAAGACCAGGATTGGAATCAACATTCGTCAAAATCTGTGGATACATTGGTTGAATATTACTATTAAGGTTTGTTATTGCAACGAGATTATTATGCACGCATTTTAACCGGGTTGCTTATTCTTAATTGCATATCGTCGGAAATACTGTAGAGGAAAACACACTAAAAGGCTGTTCTAGTGTCTCCCAACGAGTTAAACAATTCCAATTATATATGTTAAAAAGTTATATACAAAGAATATATAATTGTTGATTTTTTATCTGACGCAGCCTGAGCAACAACGGCTGACTGACGAGATTTAAAAATTTCATGCGTAAAAGCATGGATCTTAAATGAATTTTACCCCCTAGATTGTAGTCTGCATACGGTTATGTGATCAGCTTGCGTTGCCTCGGTTCAGATAAAGCAATGCTTACACTCCAATAATCACTAAATGGTGGGGATAATTATGAAACTATTAATTTGTTTTCTTGTATAGGGCACCGGCAGTTAGTTTGGCTGAGGAAATTCATAATCCTGTAAGATTAAATTTCAGCAATAATTTTTTTTCTTCTGAGTGCTTTTTCAGACGTGTGGTTTACCAAAGTGAGTAGAGAATGTTTCTATATTGCTCATATGTACACCTCCCAATTAAAATCTACTTACTTATTTCCCACGTGTCCTAGATTGTCTCATATGACACACCTACCAATAAAACTCCTTACTTATTTCACTGTTGTCCTAGAGTGTCTCATATGGCACACCTACTCAATTGGACAATGTGACTGAGCTGTACTTATTTCACTGTGTCCCTAGAGGTCTCAAATGGCACCCCTACCAATTGAAATCTACTTACTTAATTTCACATGTGTCCTAGAATTGTCTCATATGCACACCTACCAATTAAAATCCTACTTCCGTATTTCACATGGTCCTAGATTGTCTCATAATGGCACCCCTACCAATTAAAATCTACTTACTTATTTCACATGTGTCCGAATTTGTCTCATATGGCACCCTAACCAATTAAAATCTACGTACTTAAGTTCACATGTGTCCTAGATTGTCTCATATGACACACTACCAATTAAAATCTACTTACTTATTTCACAACTGTGTCCTGTATTTGTCTCATATGGACCCCTAACCAATTAAAATCTACTTACTTATTTCACATGTTCCCTAGATTGTCTCATATGGCACACCTACCACTTAAAAATCTACTTACTTATTTCACATGTTCCTGATTGTCTCATATGGTCACACCTACCAATTAAAATCTACTTACTTATATCAACATGTGTCCTAGATTGTCTCATATGGCCACACCTACCAATTAAAATCTCCTTACTTATTTCAACATTGTCCTAAATTGTCTCATAATGGCACACCTACCATTAAAATCTACTTACTTATTTCACATGTTCCCTAGATTGTCTCATATGACACACCTACCAATTAAAGAAAGATACTCTCTTAAAACGAAGAGTGAAACCACTCAAAAAAAAGATGAAATCTCACTCCAAAAAAGATCCAGCTGAGTAACGCATCTTTTAGAGGGAGATCCACTCAAAATAAAGAGTGACTCTTTAATAACTCTAAGTAAAGAGTGAACTGATAACTCCTTTTTAGAGTGAACTAGTCACTCTTATAGAGTTGTGATTCTTTATGAATTTTGTTTGTTTGGTGAGTATATTGTATGTGTAGGTCATAATTCATAGCATCGTGACATGAATGAATATTGTGGCGCATCATTGGCATGATTCAGTGAGGCATGCATGATTGTGGTATGCATGACGTGTATGATCATGGCATGCACGCCCGTGACATGCATGATTGTGCGTTTCGTGTATGTGTAAGCCTAGCCTGGCGCAGACTACCGTATGTACGAGTGATAATACAGTAAATAACATTTAATGCTTCTCCACACTTTGTCTGTAAATGCTATGAACCGTGACCGACACATACAATATACTCACCCGTGAAGATATCTATGATTTCTTCACTAATTTCAACTTCGTTCAACCGTTTGCTGACGGTCTCACTTAACTCGTCCGCCATGTTGTTCGAAAATAATCACGCGATTTGCGGCGTTTCTGATTGGCTATTAGTTCACTCCGAAAAAGAGTGAGCATTTTCTCACTCTTTTAGAGCTAAAATCCGGTCGATAAGAGTTCAGAGTGGGCTTCACTCCGAAGAAGAGTGGCATTTTGAGCCACTCGGTAACAGAGTGAGCTCGGTTAACCGCGAGTTAAGGTGTCAGGTTGC
Organism: Ophioderma brevispina; assembly: GCA_023653785.1. Taxonomy (NCBI): domain Eukaryota; kingdom Metazoa; phylum Echinodermata; class Ophiuroidea; order Amphilepidida; family Ophiodermatidae; genus Ophioderma; species Ophioderma brevispina. The sequence goes on from JAMKCH010021142.1 coordinate 40,433, forward strand.
ATTTTCTCGCTCTTTTAGAGCTAAAAGCCACTCGATTAGAGTTAATTTAAAATTACTCGAAATTCAGAGTGATTTTTCACTCTTTCATTTTAAGAGAGTACTTACTTATTTCACATCTGAGTCCAGCCCATCCTGGTAGACAGTTACAAGTATACATATTGACTCCATCCACACATTGTCCGTTATTAAAGCAAGGATTGGAAGCACATTCGTCAAAATCTGTGGGTATTAATTGGAACAAGATTATTATGCCCTTGTCTTAATGGCGAGTTTTATTTAGTATGCAATTTGTAATGATCTCCGGAAATAGTGTTGAGTAGAGCATGTTTACTTTTAAATGTTTCCTCAAAAGAGTTAAAGGTTAAACACCACTGATTCTATTATACACAGTTTCTTTCACATTTAGAACTCTCACAGAGAATGAGAGAAAATACAACAATATCACGCCAAAGTAAAAGCTAAATTCACCAAATGACCAGATTTTCAACATATGGTGACCAGAAAAATTTTAGTTACTAATCACTAAACATAGAGTACATCGCAATGCCCAGCAGGAGATGCTCTATAGTCAGTACGGCTGATAGTGAGCCAATCGAGGTGAAAGTGTTAAGCGCGGAGTAAATTGCCTCAAATTTGCTGCCTAATGCCATTTTATTTTTTAAAAACGTACCAGTCTACTACGTCAATCAATACACTACTTTTTTTACTAGAACTAGTGCTTTCTCAGACATTTTAAAAAGTATCCAGAGGCCATGCAAAAAAGTAGTCCACCCAAGATTTCCGAGACTTACGGCAGTCTATAATGGTGTATAATCTTTAGTTTATACGGTAACAGTATGTAACACATTATGGAAAGAATTGGCGTATTGTGCCACCACCCTATGAATTCGGCAACCTCAACGGAATACACTGCATGTGGCAGAATACTGAATTCATCCCCACATGATTTATACGAATGATAGAATTCTAAAGATGATTGCGTGTACTTACTAATTTGACAGAAGTCTCCAGTCCATCCTGGTTGACAATTACATGTGAACATATTGATTCCATCCAGACATAGTCCACCATTCTGACAAGGGTTAGACCCACACTCGTTGAAATCTGTAAATGAAATTGTTGGTTGTAATTAATCAGAATCAGAATTAATCAGAATTATAAACTAGATAAAACGACATTATTGACGTCTATATTAGGATAGAAGAAACAGTTTACCAACCCAATGTGTTACATTTAGACATTTTACTAAATTAAACAAATTCCGAGTCGATACAACCCAACATGAAAAAGTTGCAAGGATGTGCCGACGCGGGAATTGAAAACACGACCTTCCAATCGGAAGGTCGTGAGTATTAACATGCCTAGTATACAGTCCGCATATACAATCCGACAGTGTCGAATAAGCGAAAATCCAATTATGCACATTTTCAAGCAGTTTTTGACTTGGGTCTAAAAGGTGGCAAATGACAAATTCCAGTTTTAATGTCATACTGTTTTAGAGCCAGCAAAATCACAAAATATCCATGATCCATCCAATATCCAGTATTTTCATATTTGTCTTGACTTAATTCGGCCCTTTTCAAAATAAGTACAAACATCCACAACATGATGCCACTATGACGTCCAACTCGAGATAGGTCCATTTTGCCTTGAAAGGGCCACCCTGAAGCAACGCATTATGGGATACTTATTTTTTTTAAATATTTTTAACATTAAGGCTCAACATTTAAAAAAGTATCCCATAATGCATTGGTTTCGAAGGATGGCCCTTTCAAGGCAAAAGGAATCTCGAGTTTGACATCATAGTGGCATTATGTGGATGTTTGTACTTATTTTGATACCAATAAAAAGAAGTTACTCTACGCTCTCTGTGGTACCAGATTTATAAGTATTGGTTGTTTAAGAGGGAAAATTGTTAATCTCAGGTGCTAACCACTCCCTCGTTTGTGTCGTTACAAAAATGGCTCAGTTAAAGGATGTTTAAGGCATGAATTCAATAGTGTTGTTAAAAAGACACTGGCACATTTGAAAAATAGTGCGCCCTCAAGATTTTCCAAAATTGATATTTTTGCATGGTTGTAAAGCTTCACCTGAAATGATTAAGACCAAATCAGCGCCCTTATATATGGGTAAACAGAACGATTTTATAATAAATGACTCCGGCGACATTATTCAACAGACGACAGAAATGGCGTTTAACATAAGAAAACACATGCCGGTAATTTCTACGGGATACACCCTGTTTGACCTCTATGCGACCTTTGTGGTTTTAATATCAATGAGTATGAGTCTATATGATATTCATGTAATAGACCCATTTGTTGATTAAAGTTATGATAAACTTAAAGTTAGCCTGCAATTACCTGAATGTCTTTATATTAACTCTTAGTAATGTCCCTATCTGTTTTGGGGTATGTTATTTTTTATGTGTAAAATATATCTCTACTCTTCTAATAGCCTAGACTATCATTTGCGAGCAAATTGAAGAAATTCATATATTTGAGAAAATGTGCCAGTGCCACTTTAAGTGATCTCATGCACCATGCATCTACTCGAATTTATCACCAAAACACACATCATTTGCCTTATTCCCCATCCAACATTACCTGAACATCTGAACACATCACTAATATTTTAATGTGCACCTTCTACCATGAATTTCAGTCAAAGCATGGTTATTACGTTTGCAATTTGTCTGTGTGCACACTGCGGCCACTATCAATTATTAGTACTGTTTTGGTCATTTACATTTTAATTACTGATTTAAATATGTACTGACTTCATTCGGCCTATTATATTCGACGAAACGAAACGAAATGGGCTAACTGCACCTTTTGCTAAACATGCATCTTATTCCGTAATGCATAAGATTGCAATTTTTGTCTTTATGTTTACCAAAAGGTGCAGCTTACCAAAAGGTGCAGTTAGCCCATTTGGTAAACATGCATTTTATTCCGAAATGCATAAGATTGCAATTTTTGTCTTTATGTTTTATTGCCAATACCAAAATTAGTAATGGCACTTAAAAATGAAATTTCAACTCTGTGTAAAATTAAGGACGACACTACTAGAACACTCTGACCGTTGCACAACGCCTTGGCCGTTGCTGAACTCACAATTAAAAAAAAAGTGCATGAGGAATAGATCTTAATACATGACGAAATGAAGTGTATGTGAACTAATCGGTGTAGAAAGCACTGACCTCTACACATGGATAGCGGGCTGGCGCACTGTTGAATATATTCGCCGATTGAAACCACAGGAAGTGTCATTTTGCCCTACGCAATATGGCTTCACGTTATTGTCAAGTTAAGGAATTTTGTATAACAATAGAACATATGTGTGGAATATGTGCACCAGCAGGTGTATGTATTGTTTCCCGCCATATTGCGAAGGGCAAAAAGAAACTTCCTGTTGTTTCAATCGGCGACTCAAACCCGCTGTGTATAGGTCAGTGGTAGAAAGCCACTTATTTCGTTTCGTCGAATACAACCCTTTATTCGACATTCCAATACTTACTGATTTCACATCGATCGCCTAACCATCCCGGTAAACAACTGCACGTATATCCGTTGATACCATCGTTGCACGTGCCACCGTTCAAACATGGATTAGTAGCACATTCATTGATATCTATTCAAATAATTAAAACCAATATCAATTTATAGCAATGCATAGCAAGGACCTGAAATATGAGTGAAAATGATATGTGCGCACAATAGCTGCATGTTCGCATTTAAAGGAAACGAAGCATAAGACCACTATTCTTTTTTATTTTTAACCGAAAAAAAATTTCCGAATTTTTTGACTTGTCTTTTCTTCAACCTGCTATGCCTGTGTTAGGTGTCCCCAATCCATGTAATTGGGCATAACTTATGTGTTTACAACAAGACCAACCCACTTTTGACACATTCAGGTGATATGCTAAAAGAGTCAGCACAATATTGACTCATGGCGCGCTGTCTGTATTCATAACATAATTTCATAGGGTCAAAATTTAATTTAATTTGGCAAACTGAATAACAAAATGTTCTGCTGTCGCCAATTCAGTGTGTGATATTTCAAAGAAGAAAATTATCCGATAGAGTTCCAAAGTATTAGTAATGCCAGGGAATTAAGCGGCAAATTTTGCGTTCTCAGTTCCTGGGGTCCGTTCGCAAAACAATCGTAGAAAGTTATGTTCATCCTACGTCATTAAACAAACACATAACTTTTCCTTAGAAAGCGACACTCATCGATGCATTTTTCTGTGATAGTCACTGATCTGATGTGCCATGAATGGGATTCCCTACTAATGCACACCTCACGCCCGTGTGGCCTATTTGACACACACATTAACCACCACGGAGCGACGTTGTTTAATTTCGCTTTAAGCCAAACTTACAATTTAGGTTTATTAGATTTTGTAATAATTTTTGAGCAAGACATGTGTACAAATGTTTCATAGGAGAGGAGTGTGTCTGGTTGTTCCTGCAGGAAATGGTGTATACACGATAATGATCACACACTCTTCTACTCGAATTCCACGTTTGACGTAAGTACGCGCATAGCGTATATGGCATCAAAAACTCGCTAATAGAGACCCTTAGTTTTCCGAAACGTGGAACGTAAACGTTCACGTAAGACGTCATGTGACCCTTTTTTGGACCAATCATAGACGATAGGTCATGCTTTATGTGAACGTTTACGTTCCACGTTTCGGAAAACTAAGGGTCTCTATTGTTTCTCCAATCACGTAAACGTTTGTCCTGTACGTAGCTTCAATGTACATGAGACTCGCAATTGGTCAAAGGACACGCATGAGTGACAAAACGACTGACTGATAACAACTTAAGCGTGGATCTTAAAGGTGCATGTTCCCATCGTCCAGTGGCGTAGCCAGGTGGGGGCAGAGGGGGAAGAGTGCCTCCTCTGATATTTTTTTTTTTGAGGGGAAATCGGGAAATGAAACACAAATATTCATGTTAAATCAGCCCTTTTTCGGATTCTTTTGCCCTGCAACCGGGAAATTTTTGCTTGTGATCGGGACATTTGTTGCACCTACCGGGAAATTGCCCCCTCGCAACCATCGGGCTGTCTACGCGCCTGCGATCGTCCTTAGAGCTCTTCTGAAGTTCTGACTTACCCTGAAGCAGTATCATTTTTGATATCAGATGAAAGGTCATATTTTTCTCACTCTTGTCCTGTAATTTCATCTTTCAAATCCATTTTTTGATGATGAGTGTATGCAAGTGCCAGGTTCTCGTATCAGGTAGAGAAAACGATACACATAAATCGGAACAAGCACCTTTAAAGGAATCTTGCTCCATGAATTGCAGTCAACAAGTTAATCTTCCACGTTAGGTTAAAAATTTATATTCTTTAGTAGTTTCTTTTGATGTGCTTTTTCATGACGTGGTGTTACCTAAGCTCAGTAGAGAGTGTTTCTAGATTGTCTCATATGGTCATTTTTTTCCAAAATCAAAATACCCATTTGTCTCTAAATTGCCAATGTTAGGTCATAGCAACACCTTATATTACTGTTCTTTGTGAAAAACAGACATTTAAAGTCGGATCCCTACTTTTTTTAGTAAACAAAGTATAAAAATCATCATTATTTGACAAATACGGAGTGTTACGCTTAGCCACTTACAGGGGTCTTTACTACACCAATTTTCAATACAACAGTGCAAAAATGGGATTTTGATGAAAAATAGGAGGCGCGATTTGTTTACATTTTAAAGAAATCGCTGATAGTGGCTTTAATGACTACTTACTTATTTCACATCTGAGTCCAGTCCATCCTGGAAGACAGTTACAAGTATACATATTGATTCCATCCACACATTGTCCGTTATTAAAGCAAGGATTGGAGGTACATTCGTCAATATCTGTGGATATTAATTGAACATTACTATTTGAATTTGTTATTGGAATGAAATAATTGTACCCGTGTAACCGTGGTCTAATTCTTGATGCAATTTTAAATGATTCCCAGGAAGAAGCTTTTTATATGTTTTTGTTTTCTCACAGGATTTATAAGGTTTCCAGAAATATTAGGTAAAATAATGATACAAGACATATAAAAAGATGACGGAATGTACTTACTAATTTCACAAAAGAGTCCAGTCCATCCTGATTGACAATTACATGTGAACATATTGATTCCATCCACACATTGTCCACCATTCTGACAAGGGTTAGACCCACACTCGTTGAAATCTGTAAGTAAAATTGGTTGGCTGGTTATTAATCAGAATCAGTCCATGTTGGAATACTGTGGATAAAGCGACATTATTGACTTAGTCTATATTCTTGTAATCTTCTTTACTTCAGTAAAGAGGTTATTCTTTCTAGACCAGGGCCCAAATTCATAAAACCTTGCTAGTTTAGCTGGCAACTAAGGCCTGGTAAGATTCTAAAATCCCTAGTATGCAACTACGGAGTTGACAACTAAATTGAAATTCATAAAACCTTACTAAGAACCTTGCTAACTAGTTACATACTAGGAAAATCTAGTTGCCAACTAGCTCAATCTTTTGTCTACAGAATTGGGTGCTTTCGGGCGGAATGGCCTTGGTTGCAGTGTGGGGAATGTAAATTCAATACATTAATGACTACCCTTTTGTGTTTGTGTCTGTTCATCTCAGAGCATTAACATGCTTTGATCACCTGTGAACCATGATCAAAATGATGCCAATATAATTGTAGGAGCTTCCGTATATATAGGCCTGTACATGAGCAAACCTATACTATATATCGAGAGTTGACAAACAGAAGGACGTAACTCAGCACTGAAAGAAATATTAAAGAATTTCTTTACTTCTGCTATAATACTGCTTTTGAGAAATGCTTTGTTTAATATTTTCTACTAAGCGAATCTATTCATTACTCAAAATGTAAACATATCATAGAGCTCATATGGTACTGTAAGCAAACATTATATAAACTTTAGTAAACAAAGAACAAATTTTAATTATGAACAGCAGAATTAAAGAAATTCTTTAATGTTTATTCAGTAAGGTTTGATAATTTATTTTCATTTCAAATATATAAGCATTATTTTGGGGCTTGTATTTACACAAGTTCCTCCTTTCCCTTTTACCTGATGCTATTACGGCATTATGTTAATGCAAATGAAAATTGAAGACAAACTTTACTCACATTTTTTTTATCAAATGATATATGTATTGTTTTAATTTAAATTTCACATAACTTTAAATCAATAATTTGTAGCAATAAACTTCAGTGTTAATTGTCTTGTAATATATTTACAGAAATAATAATAATAATATTTTTTTCTTCACTGATTTAGTTGCCAACTAGTGAGTTAGAGTTGATCTAGATCAACTCAAAATTTAGCCAGATTCTTAGAATGCAACTAGCACTAGTAAGGTTTTATGAATTTCAACTAGTAATCAACTAGGCTTAGTTGGCAACTAAGTTCCATTTTAGTTGCCAACTAGGCTCAGTAAGGTTTTATGAATTTGGGCCCTGGATTCTACTGTACAATTTATTAAACATTTACCTGCTCTCAAGAATTTGCCTACAATTCCTGATCGTCTAAGAATATTAATAATACTACAGTGCATTTATCGACTTAATTTGTAGATGTGAGCATTTGACAGGCGAGTGCGACATATGTGTGGAATAACAAAAGTATAAAAGGCTTGATTGAAAATTCAGCATATAGGTCATAATTATTCTTATAGGTCCATCAAATTATATCACATACTTATATAGGATTTTTTCGCCCTTTCAGAGCGTAGTTTATTTACAATTATATCAAAATTATAAGCATTAACTAAGTTAAATGCACATTCAATAAAATTTACAACAATAAAATTACATAAAAGTACAGGTAGTTACCACCTCCCAAAATAACATACTACGTTTACTCTCCAAGGCCTAGAATTCAAGAAAGTCACAGGATAATCCGGATCCCAATAATATCATCCAACTATATATTTTAAATATGTATACTGAAGCAAACATATTATTTTCGCCATCGAGGGTCTATCTCCCTTTCAGAACCTACTAACACGGATTTTAGTCAAAAGCACTGATGTACTTCTGCCATCTGTTTATGTGCACCGTGTGGGTATTATAATCAGGTTCTATTGCTGTCTGGATTATAATCGCTGGAAAAGTTTTTGAACGATCATGCACTAGGCTTCAGCTTCATACGCAATAGGGTGTGTACGCTGTTGTGTATGCTCGCTGAGATCGTACATTGCGCATAAAAGCGTCCGAAAACCTTTCCAGCGATTTTAGTTCTCATTTATGTGTAGTTATTGAAAAAAGCAACATAGGGAGGCCAATATTTGGCTGTCAGGTTTTTTGTTCGGTTGGGTTCAAATGAATTATTACCATTGTATCCCTTTGTTATTGAAATGATGGCCAAGGTACTAATGACCTTCAGAACATGCCCAAATCTAATTGATGATAAAATCTCTTTGTCCGGCCAAAAGTAATGAGTGATGTCATAGCTTTCATTGCAGTAAGTCGCAGCTGTAGTCGCGAGCTTACAAAGTCGCCTGCGCGGTACGCGTGCACAATTGCTGCGCAAAGGTGATGGCGTCACTCTTGGCCGGACGCAGTATAGTATAGTACAATACTATACTGTTTCAGTTGTTTATTCTTTGACAGGTAGGCTCTACTGCCTACTAGTTCTTTCGTCTTGTTATATTTGACGAAACGAAAGGGCTTACTGCACCTGTTGGTTTTAATACATAAATTTCATTTCCTTTTGCATAAAAATGCATGCAACCGATGTACAGTAACACGACATTCCAATACTTACTGATTTGGCATTGATCGCCTAACCATCCCGGTACACATCTACATGTATATCCGTTGATACCGTCATCGCACGTACCACCATTTAAACAAGGATTACTAGCACATTCGTCGATATCTATTCAATTAAAGAAAACTAATATCAATTTAGGGTATACAATGGCTTGAAACATGTAAAGGCTTGAAAAATGATTACGCACGTCCAGTAGCTATGTTCGCACAAGGGTCAAAGGAAAAAATCACAATACGAGTAGTTTATTGATATGGCAGAAACCATATCTTCCTCGTTTGAATAATTTATTCATTTTGCTTGAATTAAATAAGCTAATGTGCATAACGTTTTGAAAAAACGCTGATCCTGTTACCAGCTCTAAATATAACAACACACCTCCAATGTAGGCTGTAGCAGGCTTTAGCTCTTTCTATCACCAACAGCAGTAGAAAGATTTAAAATTGGACACTTTGAATTCCATATCTTATTATACAAATATACAGTTTATGTTAACCCTTTAAAATGAGAATAATCAACAAACGTTTCCTCACTTGGAGTGAAAACCTCCTATGTGCATTTGATCTTTGAAATCAAAACCTTCTATGTACAAAGTCGGTACCAGTGTAACACCTATGTGTAAAATTAGATTCTCATCAGAAATTGTAATTCATATAATAGGTGTTCTGATACAATTTTTACTTTAGCCATGTTTAGTTTAAATAAATGTAAATTCAGAGTTAACGAATGTGGCATTTTGATGCTTGACTATACATTATACATAGGAGGTTTTTAACCGGGGCACACATTACACACAGGAAGTTATGGTTTCAAAGGTCAAATGCGTAAAGGAGGTTTCGCATTCAAAGGCGATTTGTAAAAATGATAGTTGTAGTTTATAAATCAATTCGATCAATCATCAGTTATAATCATTATATTATCAAAAGACAATTCAAAATACTAATAAACTTAAATTATATCTGCTGAGATAAGGATACATCTCCTTAAGTAATTAATTATTATGGTAACAAGGTTAAATGTTGAAAAACACATTTTACTATACTTAATTGCAATGATACAATTCTTTATAAGAACATATTTATTCGATTGTTTTTATCATTTTATCGCAATATCACTACTGTTAACATTTGTTTGGGTGCAGGGTCAGTTCACACAAGATTGATGTCGATCTGAGTGACGCAATGAGACTTGTTGGTTGTTGCCTTTGCGACGCCTGTATAGTGCCCTCCAATTTTGACTGGCAGGCCTTGGGAGGACGATCAGGCGTCAATTTCACGTTTTGTTTAAATGGTAAGAGATCCAGCCTCAAAAAGTCCAATGTCCAGATTCGGGCGTGGCCCGTGATCTAAAAAATGTTGTGGCTGCGGTTGTATTAGACTTTTAACGGTGAAATCAACTTAATAAACCCGGACGTAAAAGCTCTCATAATAAATGTTTTGAATGCGTGATGTACTGTGAAATTTGAAATTACAAATTTACAACCTGTTAACCTTAAAACTAGTTATCCAGCATCTTTTTGGAGGATGACTGTTATGACGTCTCCGTAGACGTCAAGGTCAGAATAACCTTTCAAACACAATAAATGAGCCTTGTGCACAAAGTGAATCTGAATTTTATATATATACAGATTTTAATGATTTGTAATTGGTTCAAGAAATTTGGTATGATCCAAAGTACAATTATCTATACACTCAAAATTACACTTAGCATTCTAATCTTACTCAGAGTCCATTTTTTAATTTTTTTTGGTTTTTGATTTTGTTTTTTTTTGTTTATTTTTTGTTTTTTTTTTCTGGTGTGTTTGTTCTTTTTTCCCACTAAAGTACTGGTGTCATTCAACGATGATATGTCCTCCAGGCGAAGACTCCAAAATGACAGCATGCAAGTCACGCTTATAATCCTCGGGTAATATTCCATTGGAACTTCTCTGTCCGGAAATTATAACTTTTGTTCCGCGTTCTAGACGACGGGGCTTTCCCTCGCCTACGCTAATGTTTCCACAATAATAAAAATCCAGGTAATATACCAACCATGTCAGTCCTGTCCCGCTAAAGTCCTCATATAGGACCACGAATTGGAATCCTTTTGATCCGACAACTGAAGCTCTTTGTCTTAAAAGACGACCAGCAGACATTTAGCTATCAAGCTCCGCCGGCATCCAAAATATTGGCTCCTGGCACTAGGCTGTAGAACTCAAATCTACCATTATTGTAGAGTAAAACTAGCTATAAAATTATAACTGTATAGCTTCAGAGCTCTAGTTTATCTCCTATTTCACTTCGGCCTCACGTCCTTCATTCACAAAGTACTATTTTAAACTTCTTAACAACAGCTATAATTCCCCTTTCTAACAATATCATACAACAGCATCATCATGCAGTAAACATAACCTAGGTCACAACATCAAATCAGATTCCCACAAAAATACAATCATTCAACATTTATAACTTTATGGGGGACTTACCTATCCTCAACATGTTTTTGATGGTTTAAAGCATAAACAGTTGACTCAGTTTCTTAGTTTTTTTTTTTTATTACATTCTTGGGGAATTCCCCACGTCCCCCTTGTGGCAAAGCTAAACAGGTGCCTTAGCAAAACAAACTATTGGTATCCCGTCGTTTCTCTCTTTTATAGTAAACACAGAACTTTTTTTCCGGAGAAATCTTTTCTCAAATAAAATTGGAAGAAAATATATTTTAAAAGTTTAATCAGATAAAAATGGAGGCCATATACAATGACTAAGAGAGGGAAGTACTACCAAGAATAAACATATTAGTGCCTGTTTTTTAACCTTTTTTGATTGAAAGCGAGATATTTGGAATTTCGATGTCTGTAAGCACAAACAATAATTATTCCACTTACCGACAGCTGCAAAAGGTATTTCTACAGCGCTCTGAAAAGTCCCCACCCCACCTCGTTAAAATTCGCTAAAATTTTCAAAAACAAATGTCACGTAAGTATAACAGGATGATGTAATAAATTTCACAACAAACTGGAAATTCTACAGTATGGACCGTAAATTTGTTGACATTCAGGAAAGGACTGCTTAGTTAGGTGTTCGTCATTTTTTTTTATTCGCTGCAGCACCTTCACGGTCTCTGTAATACCTGTCATAGTGTTTTGAATGTGGAATTAATTTGTTCATGGACAATGTACTCAATAGGTAATTTGTTGGCAGATTGGCGTGCTGCCAATAAATACTGTAAAATTGACATTTTTTTACATGTATTACTTACTGTAACATAAGCTACATACCTAACCGTTTTAAAACATAACATGCACAAACACATTTAATAAAATTAGGTTCGATACAGTTTTACTAATGATACATTCAATCCAAAGTCCGTCATTCTACGAGACAAGTGCTAAATTGACCTCGACTTTGAGAATGTTGTGACAATTGCATTTGTTTTAATGAATTAAAAAATTTTAATCAAGTTGTTTAGCTGTAAAATTATACCACGTCTTTGAAATAAACGAAAGTTGTATTGAAATAAAATCTGGATTCTGATGTTAAAGTAACGGGCCATTTAGTTTGTATATACTTTAAGTGAATTTTAAAGAAGCTATGTTTTGATCTATTTCTCTTTCTCCGCTCCGCCAATCAAGGGCCGTTTCTTTAAAATTTACAATAATAATAAGTATACTCACTAATTTCACATCTACCCCCATGAATCCCTGGGGACAAAAGCAGGTATACATATTGATTCCTCCCCACACAGAAACCATCCGTTCAGACAAGGGTTTCGAGGCACACTCGGTCAATATCTAAAGATAGAATTAGTATTGCTTTATGTACATTCTTAGATAATCCAGATTCCAGAAAATATACTAATGAGTATATGACCGATCAATTAGTCCTAAAACATAAACATTGCCTTAAATCTGCCAGATTCCCTAAGCTTGATGAATCTAACATTGCGTGACAATGTTTGCAGCCATTTTAGTGATGCTATTTCGTATCATATTATCCCAGCTAACATGCTTCAAAAGGCCAGAGTTTAATTAAGAAATTGTAATCTATTTTAGTACTAATCTTGTACATAACCTGTGAATATTGTTTTATAGCAGTTACATCCTCTGATAGTATTCCCTATAGGAATTGGAACCAGCGTGCAGTACAATTTAAGATAAATGTAATTTTCTTAAAGGGACATAATGTCATGAAAAAAAATTGACATAATGAAAAGGACCCTTACTGAAATCACTTCCAAGAGTTTGAAAACAATTTGGATGTTTACATTGTGTAAAAACAGTAAAAACAGGAAGAGTTCCAGGGGGGAGGTGGCAGTTTGTGGCAATTTCTGGAACAAGGATGCTGACATTACTGCCAAAATTTACCAAACTTCTTGTCATCAGCTCACAGACCATTGCTATTGTGTATGTGCTAATCCCGGCTAATCCATCTTTCACTTGCTAGATCAATATCTTACTACAAGCCTAAAGTACAATGCCTGAATCCCGGTCTGAATGCTTTGAATTGTGTCGCAAAACATGCTAGATACACTGTAAATTCTGTTAGGGATGTGAACACATTGCTTTTCTGTTCCAGAAATTGCCACAAACTGCCACCTCCCCCTTGAAATCTTCCTGTTTTTGCTGTTTTTACAAAATGTAAACATCCAAATTGTTTTCAAATCCGTGGAAGTGATTTCAGTAAGGGTACTTTTCATTATGTCAATTTTTTTCATGCCATTATGTCCCTTTAATTAAAAAATAAAGTGCCGGAGGTCTGCAAAGCTTCAACAACTTCTACCTCCTACATTATTTTGTACTCGTGCATTGCTAGCAAAGTAAATAATAAGTGCACGAATTGTCTTATCAACGTGTTCTATATTCAAACCGGTGACTTCAGTGTAAATGTTAAAATACCATAATTTATTTTAAAGGTGTATTTCATGATTTCAGCACCTTCTGTTTTATTCATTGATCACTAGATATCCTTGAGAAAAGCTTATTCTCAAAAGTTGAGCTGATCCCGATTTTGCGGTTTTGTGTTATGAGCAATTGCTCGTTTTCCATGGTCCTATAGGCTACTGTGCTGTAATTGCTGTCCGTTTACGGACAGAAAATACAAAATTGCAAATTTCTTACATATGCGACAGAATTTGCTCGTACGATTGGGCACACGTGGATTGCTAAGGCTAACGGTTCAGATGATATAAAAATCTCAACAATTTTGAGGAAGTCAGGGGGATGAGGCTGTGGATCACGAAATGCCCCTTTAACATGAATACGGAAACACGGAGCATTGTAACAAAACTCTCAAAGGATTGACGAGAATTTCAATGTCCACCAAATACTTAGGAAAGGAGACACGTATGCAACATAAATCTAAAAAGCTACTTACTGACATCACAGTTAATTCCAGCCCATCCAGGGTTACAAGAACAGAAATATTCGTTGATGCGATCTTGACATACACCGTTTACACATGGGCTGCTTGCGCATTCGTTGATATCTGCAGAAAAGTAAGCCAATGTATTTTATCTTGAAGTAGAAGCAAAAGTGTATCCCAATGACTGACTGACACAATAAGTCTCAGGAAAAGAGGGAGGGGAGAGGGAGAGACAGTGAGATTGTATTGTTTGGTTTCATGTCATCTATAAATAAATCTCTTTTAAATTTTGTATTGTTTTCTTTTTAATATGTTTTGCTTGTTTTGGTGGGTTTTTTAAGATAGCTAATATGCTAAATAAATCAACGTTCTTATTTTAATTGTCTAGAGGTTATAAAAACAAAGAATAAATCTGTACTTCCAAGGCATTGTTCAGTGTTACGTTTTATTTTGTTTTTGAGATGGTTAAGTGTTTTCCTTAAAGGTGGATCCCGATTTAAGAATATGAAGTTTTCATCTTGATGGATTGGCCTTAACTCCAAAACCCCATCTGTAAAGTTTCGCGCCGATATTTCAATCCGTTTTGATGCGAGAGCTAAAATCGTGATTTTGTAAGCCCCATAGAGTACTCTGTAAAGTTAATATTGGTCGACCAAAATGGGGCACATTTTTGCTCATAACTTCCAAACCAAACATCCTTTGGCTCTACCCTTTCACAGGGTAAATGAGAAACATAGTAGCTTTCTTCTGATATCAAAATGTTGACCACTTCCGGTAAAATCTGGGGCTTCTGGGGACGAGGCTATTAGCGACCGGGCTATGGACCTTTAATTATTTATGATGCATATTATCGGAAGTAAAATAGGTATGCTATCAAATAACAATATAATTTGACGAATCGCTGCAATTTTATTTGAGATATAATTGCGTGATTTTCTTACCAATTTCACAGTTGGGTCCTTCATATCCTGGTAAACAATTACAAGTGTAGCTGTTGACGGCGTCTACACAAGTGCCTCCATTGCGACATGGAAAACTCGCACATTCGTTAATATCTGAAAAAAAAAATCAAAATATGCTTTATAACCACTCACTTTACCCTGCAATATGGAGGTCGGCCAGTTGTATAAAATTGCGCGATTCCGAGCAAACAGACGGTTTGGTTTACCATTAAAAAGACATGAGGACATTTCCAGAAAGAAGCGCTCTCATTTATTTCAAACCCGGGTTTTTTCATATTTGGAATGCTTACCAGTGTACTAGATCACAACCCGAATGAATAGGAGGCCCCGAATAGGCCTGCCCGTCTTTATGTCACAAAAGATGGTGATTAGATACTTTCTGTTCTGTCGTGCACGACAGAAATCATAGAGCATGGTTCCTATTATGGACGATTAGGCTAGCAGGCACGTTTCAAACAAGGTTTGTGGTTTTCTTTTGACTCTACTTTGTTCAACAAACCTTCGAAACGGTCTTGGTAGGTGGTCTACATCGATCCCTGCAATTGAGAGAATTCGATCCGCAAAAATCTCCTCCTGTCACTTAAAGGAACACAATGTCAAAGAAAAACTGTTTCCACATAATTTAAAAAAATTCATGAACACTTCTGAAGTCACTTCCCCCACAATTTTAAAACATTTTGGTTTTAATTTATAAAAAAGAGGAGTAACTGATATTATTTTTCTTTGTATGCTTCACTCTCTGCCACATCAACCAAGGGGTGTAGTGCTGACATTACTGCAGCATTTGTATCAACTTTAAAGCAGAGCTGTCATCATCTCACAGACCATTGCTATGTAACTATTTGCTAATCCCGATAATTTAATCCACCTTTCACTTGTCAGACTATCTTAACCAAGCCGAAGGTACAATGTCTGAACGCCTTTTTCATTGTTCACAGACTATGCTAGAAACACTGTAACTTTCTGGCAGGGATGTCAATACCTTGATTTTTCCAATGCGCAGAAAATTGCCTTTAACTCTTGCTGTTTTTACAGAATGTAAACATGCCGAATTTGTTTCAATTTGTTGAAGTGATTTCATGTCCATTTCATTATGTCCTGAAATACATACCTTGTCTATGCTATTGTGTCCCATCAAGGACAGAAGACATTTTTATATTTTTCCGACAGACTGCATAGTCCGTATACGCATCACCTCTCTTTCCAAGGGTCGAATCAGAAAGTTTGTATAGGGAGTCCCTGAATATGTAATTTTCAACCTAATCTTCCTTCATAAATTTATTTTTAATGTAACATACTTATGAACTACCCTGTAATTTATGACAAAATTGGAAACAAATTTTCAACACTGCCATTTTTAAAACTTGTCATGTTATTTTGCATTGCCTTGTCGTCTTTCAAGTATTTTAACTTTATAACCACAAAAGCTGATATAAACAAAATCGCCAAGAGATCCTCATCTAAACTAACTTTTATATTGGTTTGAATTAGAACCACGCATTCCCAATCATAACCTCGGATCCTTTTGAGTCAGGAGTGCGTGCTCGGCACTTTCCTGACAATGAATGAACACGCACTAAATTAGCTGCACTTCAGAGATTGTTTATATGAATGTGCGTAAATAAGCTGTAGAATCGGTAATAGGGTCCTGTTTTCACAAAATATTATGTTTTGCGTTATTGTAAACATTAATGACAAAATTTAATGGGAATTAAAACTTTTCATCATTATATCTACCCAAAATGTATATGTGTACCTGATAGGTGGTCCCATAATACAGAAATCCCTAGTTGAAATGAACACACTCTCACTCTTAGCAAGTATAAGAGTAAAACAAGTCAGGGGGCGGCATGGCATCTTGTGTGTTTGGTGGGCACTGTTAAAATAAACCTGTAAAAAACGGCATTTGACTGGCAGCTGGGACTCACTACATCCAGAACGTAAATTAACCGGATCCGTAAAAATACGAAACCATTGGAGGTAACGTAAAATAACGCGTAAAATCTCAGCTTCCACGTTATTGGTGTCGTTGACTTGTTTTAAACAATCTTGAGAATTAAAACGTTCTTACAATCCTCTGACCAATTTTCACGTTGTACTATGGCATCATACAAACGTTGTATTTACGCTACTACGTGGTTGTAAAAAGTTATTTTCAGGCAAACAATTTTGAGAAACAAAATGCAATAACAAAAAGGGAAAACGTGAAGAATAAAATGTTTAACCAGTTTATACACTTTGTTTTATATGGTAATGTACACATTCTAATGTCAAGGGGGGGGGGGGCGAATTCTTAATCATCATAGTGAATAACCTTAATACTGTACCTTACATGATTTGAACCATGGCCTTAAGATTACAAGTCCTCAACATTATCCACTACCGACATGACTTAGCAATTCTAAATTATATATATATATATCGTATTATATATATATATATATATATATATATAATATATATATATAATATATAAATATATCTACCTACTTTTTTTTCAAACTAACTATAATACAAAAAGAGGAAGGATTTTTTAAAACTATTCTAAAAATGATAGGGAAAAATAAGATTTTGGGCATTTTTTTTTAATGACGTTACTTTTTTTTACTTATTTAACACATTTATAGGTAAAACGATTTGCATAGTTCATATTTTACTAAAAAAAGTAGTTTACAAGCAGTAATTACGGTAAAATATAATAACGGTCAGCGTATAAATAGTACTACTTTTTTTTCAAAAAAAAAAATGTGTAGTATTGTTTTTAAAGCCACTGTTTATTTACATTTGTTCTGCTTCCAAATGTATTTTATTTAGGTATGAGTAATAAAGCTGAAGATTATTGAATAATAGTGGTTTCAAAAAAAATCGTCATGTAAAAGGTAAAGTCTGGTAAAATTAGGAAAATTTTTAACAGTGTGGGAAATAATGGCTCATCTTGAAATATTCAATTTTATTACTGATTTCACAGCGGATCCTTCCCATCCTGGCAGACACTGACATATGAATCTGTTAACACCATCCAGACAATTTCCACCATTGAGACAGGGGGACGAAGCACATTCATTGATATCTGAAAAGGTAGACAATAGAATATCATTCATTTTGATACAACTTGTACTAATAGAATAACGTGATATTCAATAAGTAAAATAGGAAATTTGCATTAAAGTTTGATTTGTACACACAAAAAGAAATGCAAACACTTTCAATCTCTACTCACTGATTTGGCAGCGGTCTCCCTCCCATCTGCCAAACACTGACCTGTATACGAGGCACTACCATCAATACAAAGACCATTGTTAAGACACGGTGATGAAGCACATTCATTGATATCTGAAAAGGTAGACAATAGAATATCATTCATTTTGATACAACTTGTACTAATCGATAAAGTGATATCACTAAGTAAAAATAGGAAATTTGCATTAAAGTTTGATTTGTACACACAAAAAAAGAAATGCAAACACTTTCAATCTCTACTCACTGATTTGGCAGCGGTCTCCCTCCATCTGCCAAACAAGACAGTAACCGAGGCAAGTACATCAATACATCGACCATTGTTAGAACGGTGAGGAAGTCACATCATTGATATCTGAGCGAGATTAAACGAAAGTGTACTAACAGGCTAAATTTTTCCAATTTAAGTATGTTTAAAAGATGTCTTCGCGGTCTGAAAGAAATAATATCTACTGCAATATTGATTGCCTTATTAGCAGAATTAACTAATAAATGTTGCCCATGGGGGTTGCCATGTTCGGCATTGGTGACGTCGCTCGGCATTGGTGACGTTGTATGCCTTTGTAAGGCAATAGATAAAAACAGGTGTCCTAAGGACTGTCTAGGGTACTCCTGGGCAGAAAATCGGATTACATAGTGTGTCCAGTAGAAAAGCAGTAACAATCGATTAAAAACTGGGGCGGATTCTTGAATAGAATATAGCTGAAAAGGTTTGGTTATGGCATTCACTAGTCTTTCACTGGCTACTTATATCAAGACACACTATGTGCTATATACCATCATGACTTCAATTTTTCTCGTGGGCCGATCAAAATGGTCGCAATCATACGGAATATATTATAAACGTTTTACTTTGATATCAATAATATAGTGTCATTTTTCTGACTGAAAGACATTCATTTTGAAACAAAAATGTATTTATAATATGTTGAAGCGCAAATTATATTAGCCTGGCATTTCGCTTAAGCAACTTGAATTAGTGGTGATGTTGCAAAAATGACTGGAAAACATTTCCCTTCCAATGGTCACATATACTGTGTCCAATACATTTCGTGTATCCTTGACACGTGAAAATTCCCACTTATGATTTAAGTATTTTGGTGTACTTATGGCAATACGTTAAAGCATACAGTGCGACAATAAAAATGACTCACCAATTCAAAGAATGTAATTGGGATTTTAAAAACATAAGTATTACTATCAAACCAATTTTCTTATTTAAAAATGAAATTGGTTCGTCAAGAAACACTTCGAACTTAAGAAGAAAGCACACAACGTATAACAAAAATAACGGTATTAAAATTCAAAAGAAACAATTTCCATTCACAAATCTTGCTTGTCATTGTATTTTAATCGTAATTTATTTTGTATCGATTATTTATTTTCCACTTTAGCTTCTACAATTTTGAAACTGCTTAGATAGAGTATTATGAATAAGGTGAACTTGAACCAAACCGTTCTAGTGTTACATTAATAGAGCAGTGGAAGGCCTATGTTTTGAACGGCTATTGCGATTTCAATCATTTTATGCACATACAAAAACGGGTTTAGTCTGACATTTGAAGTCCATATGAACTTTATAACCGTAGATATCCTCCTTTAAGTTTGGGTTGTTTTTCTTTAATCATCCTGAACCATGTGTTACCTTTATTATCATATTTATCCGTTTTATTTGTCAACTGTTCTGAAATCATTCATATCAAACAAACACAAAAAAAAATAAGCTTTAAAAGTTTAAACGCATATTTGAAGAAAGCACAATTTTGCTGTTATAATCACACCACAGATCTACATTGCAACAGTAAAATACTAGATATGCACGTTATTTTTGACGAAAAGGTCAAATTAAGTTTCTTACTGATTTCACATCTGTCACCTGCCCATCCAGGAGGACATTGACAGAAATACATGTTGACGCCATCCAGACAAACTCCGCCATTGAGACATGGTGTAGATGCACATTCGTTGATGTCTAAAGACAATAATAATTAGAAAACGAGTTATACATGCATACAGCATACCAAGCAGTCACAAACTTTGACTCTTCAACTCTACAATTGGAAGAAAACATCAGAATTTAAACGTTAAGAATAAGAGACGACAGATTGGCAATTAACATAATAGTATTTGTAATATTGTCTATTTGTCATGATAAGAAAAAAACGTTGGATTACAATTTCAAAATGTATAGAAGTCAATCAAATCTTTATTGTGTTGGCCTTGCTGACACCCTAACAATGTGTTCGTCCAGTCGAGATTCATTTGTTCATATTTTAAGCAAAACATATATCCAATCCAAAATATGCAGGAAAAAAATTAGACTTTACCTCTTCTTTTCGTCAGTTGGATGAGGTCAATACAACATTTATTTATATTTTGGCCTACTTGTTTGTATTATTTTATTCTTTTTTTAAAGGTCCATGGCCCGCTCGCCGATAGCCTCGTCCCCAGAGCCGGAAGTGGTATAAATGTTGATATCTGAAGAAAGCTCTAATAATATTAAGGGTGCATTTTGTGATTCCAGCACCTTCTATTTTATTCATGGTTCACTAGATATCTTTGAGAAAAGCGTATTCACAAAATTTTAGTTGATTCAAATCTTGCGGTTTAGTGTTATAATATAGTGTTGTAATTCCTTGTTTTTCACGGTCCCAAACACCACCGTGCTGTAAAAAAATTGCGAATTTCTTACAGATACGACCGAATTCGCACGTAAGATTATATAGGTAAGCATGGACTACTAATTTTAAAGGGTCAGACGATATAAAGATCTCAACCTTTTTTTTGGTAAGTCGGGGGTTCGTGGTTGTGGATCACGAAATGTCCCTTTATTATTAACCTGTAAAATGTTATGCTCAAAGACGATTAGTTTGGATGTTATGAGCGAAAATTTAATGTCGACCAATTTTAGTTTATGGGCGTCCAAAATCACATTTTTAGCTCTCACATCAAAACGGATTGAAATATTGGCGCGAAACGTTAGAGTTTAGGCTTTAAGATCGAGACCATTCGATCAAGATGAATGCTTCATATTATTAAATCTGATCACCCCCCCCCCTATCATATAAACATTTTGAGAGTTGCTTTCATCTTGCGGGACAATACTTGACGAGACCATCCAATGCATAAGTTTAATCCAGTCACTGTTGAAGAGGTAACAAAGGTGATTATGTCAACTCCATCCAAATCATGTTCCTTAGACATCGTTCCATTGGCATTACTTAAGGAGAATGTTGCCACTCTGTCTGACCCATTAACACTGATCCTTAACAAGACAATCTGCAGTGGTTTCTTCCCTGCTCCGGGAAGCCGCCGTGACATCCATTCTCAAAAGGCCTACTCTAGACAAAGAGGTGCTCAATAACTATCGCCCTGTGTCAAATATTTGCTGTGTCTAAGTTCAAGGAGAAAATAGTGAGTACCCAGATTAAGGATATTCTTGTCTCAAATGACTTAAATGGGAAGTTTCAGTCACCTTTTAGGCCTAAAGAACGACACAGCACTGAAACAGCATTTTCTGCGTGTCGAGACAGATATTCTCAATGCAATTCACAACAGTACGACAGTTGCTTTGTGCTCCTAGATCTTTCTGCAGTTTTGTACTGTTGATCATTCCGTTATTTTTGGTAGGTTACGTGATACTTTCAAAATTTAAGGTACTTCCTTACAGTGTCTTACCCGAAGAGCCACTCTTTCCGTGTGCAAATCGGGGCGTTATTTCAAATAAATATCGTCTCCCTTTTCGTCTTCTTCAGGGATCCGTAGTCTGGCCTCTCTTTTTCACAATACATGCTGTATTGCATCAATCATCCGGAAGTACAATAGTACTTACCAAATGTATGCAGATGATGTTCAACTCTATTTAACATTTGATCCCAAGATTGATGGTGACGCCAAACATGCTGTTGACAACATCTTTGTATTGATGAAATCAGTGAGTGGATGCGCTGTAACAAACTCCAACTGAATGATGAATTTTTCATCGCATGTTCATCCTATCACATCAGTCACCTCAAGGACATTACCATCAGGGTCGGGACAGTGAGTGTCCCCCAGTCCTCGGTAATCAGAAACCTTCGATCAGAGAATGTCCATGCATGACTGAACATGTGAAGGTCATCATTGACTATCGCATTGACTATGTGAATTCAATATTGTATGGAATGCCGGCCAAAGATCGATGTAAAGTTCAGATTTTGCTGAATAGAGCAGCCAGACTGATCTGTAAGGAGGACACCAGCCACGCCACTCCTTAAAGATCTCCATTGGCTACCGATCAGTGAGCGTGTTGTCTTTAAGCTTGTGCTTCTTACCTACAAGGGTATTTCCGGACAATTGCAATCACACTTGTCCGAATACCTTTCTTTGTATATTCCTGGCAGGCCTGTAAGACTCCTAGACATTTACCTTGACAGCTACCCCTACCAACTGCTTTAGCGATCATCTATGGCGTAAGAAGGGTAATTGAGTGCCCAACAACGAGTTATAAAATATAGTCGAGAAAGACCAATAATCAAGACCAGTATAAGATGGATTGGCCATATACTTCGCCTCCCATTAGATGAACCACTGAACATCTATGCATACACCAACCTACTTAAGACCATTGAGAGAGAGGTCGGCTACATCAATTTATCCAGAATATATATAAAAAACTCATCTGCGATGATAGCCCACTTAAGAGATCAAAAGATGGCCCAAGATTTAGCATGTTGAGGAAACTTGTGTCCGACGACTTCGCACCCGAGCGATAGATTAGCATGTGATCTTCTACCAACACTATGTCACTGAGGTCAACCCGGGGTCACCAGTGTCAAATATTGATTTAAAAAACATTATAGCTCCGTCATATTAAGAAGCAGGATCATGAAACGCGTGCATTTGCAATACCTGCTCACCCATTACAATCATTGTGCCCTGGGGTCACTTGGGATCCCTTGGGTCAAATATTTATTTTTACAAAAATTATTTTTACTTTTTATTGCACTTTTCAGAAACTATTCATAAAAAGTACACGCGTTACACGTACACCGTGGGTCCGGACCACGGACAAAAAAGAGCATTGTTTCTTTCAATTTGTCTAGAAACGATTCGGGCGTCCAGCAGGGAACGCATTCTTTCAAGAACACGGTCATGTCTTGTTTTGTTTTTTGTATCTGTTTGTTTGTTTATTTGTTTGTTTGTTTTTTCTAAAACAAGAGACGATTTTTGACCGACCGTTTTAGGATTATTTGTAATTGAAAGTGCAATTTTGGAAATCGTGAATATTATAATAATCATAATAATAATAATAATAAAATCGCAATAATTTTTAATTCAAAATCCTTTGAAGTTCGCAGGTGAAATAGTATATGATATCTTATAGTATACTATGACGTGTGTACCTGTAGTGTTTGAGGGCACGTGTGGTCCAGTGGATTGAGCGCTCGTCCCGCAATCCAAAGGTCGTGGGTTCGAGTCCCACTGCGGCCAACGTGTTGTGCCCTTGAGTAAGGCACTTTACCTTAATTACTCCTCTCCACCCAGGTGTATAAATGGGTACCAGCATTATTCAATGCTGGGAAACTAACAGACTCGCTGTGTGGGAGGAGTGGCGAACCCCCCACAGCAAACATAATACGGAACGTAAAGGTTGTACGGTTTGTTGCTGGTATTGTTTGCTATTTGAGGTCATGATCTATCAATCCATATTTCAGATATCATGCAATGTGGGAGCTCACCTTGTGAGAATGGTGGTATGTGTGTGTCTCTCTTTCCAAAACGCTAAGGAAAGAGAGATGGGCACTCCGCGCACGAACTTGCTCGGCACGAGACTTTACTTTTACCTGTAGTGTTACCATTTTGTAATAG
Source organism: Ophioderma brevispina (assembly GCA_023653785.1). Taxonomy (NCBI): domain Eukaryota; kingdom Metazoa; phylum Echinodermata; class Ophiuroidea; order Amphilepidida; family Ophiodermatidae; genus Ophioderma; species Ophioderma brevispina. The sequence goes on from JAMKCH010021142.1 coordinate 64,609, forward strand.
TCTCAGCCATCTACTGATTATTACTTACTGATTTCGCAATTGACTCCAGTGTATCCAGGCGAACACTGACAGGTATAGAACCCGGCACCGTCAATACATTGACCACCGTTAAGGCAAGGTTGGCTGAGGCACTCGTTCACACCTACACAACAGATACAAAGATTCGTCAATTACCACTTTGGGGAAAACATGTTGCTCTTTTACAAACTGCATCGTTTTAGAGGATGCATTGACCAAACTGAATAATATTTAAGTACGATTACCATTCCTATGAGAAGTCTGTACCGGGAGTCTGTACCTATATAAACTTAACTCACTTTAATGCACGTCCAATGAAAATGCGATACATCACACTGTTGTTTATGTTTACACATTTTAGGTGGTACGAGGGGACGTATAGATAATATCACTTACTAATTTCACAGTTATACCCTTCGAATTCTGGTGAGCACACACACATGTAGTCAAATACTAGATCCACGCATGTTCCGTTGTTCTGACATGGTTCAGGCAAACAGTCATCCACATCTAAACAGAAATGTTTAAACGGCTACAATTAT
>JAMKCH010021143.1:0-21692 GCA_023653785.1 Ophioderma brevispina
TGAGGTAACAACTCGCCACATTTAAACTCTCCAAAAGACCTCCCTGCTTTTAAGTACAAATATTCACAACATGACTTTCCATCGATTGATTTCTATTTCCGTCGGTTAATATTTTCTAAATTATGCTCTCATAACATACATCATATTTTAGAATCCTACATTATGCAAATAAATTCGTCAGGTAGCTGAGTTCATAATTCTAAATAAGATGTCCTATCATTTGCATGTATGGTCTGTTAGCAAGCTGTAGCTATGATGTCTAATGGCGCCCACGGACAGGGGACGAATTTTTGTATTCGCATTTATAAATTCGATCCAACTCACTGGTAAATAATACTTCACGACCGGGGTGATAGGGTTTCCACTCATACATTCCCGTATTTCAGTGTTAATTGCAGGTGTGTAAAAATTGCAATCCTGGAAAGATTATTAGGCACACAAAATAAGACATGATAGCCTTGTTGCAATTTTGTCAATTACCAAGTAATGCACCAAGCAATTTCACTTAATCTGGCATTTCCTGCGAATATGGAACAAATCAAAAGTGCATGTTATCACATCAGAACAAGGTAGAATTTGAAATTTGTTGCACTCATGTTTAAGTCCATCTATCATGTTGGGTAATTACTCACCTGGTAGTTTTTGATTGCAGCTTTTATTTGTTTTTCCACAAAATGAACAACACCTAATCAGTTGAATTTAATACTCTGCACATTAAAAAATATAAAGATACAAAATATACAGGTATTCAGGTTTAATTTGCAAAATTTAATTCATGTCATAAATGATAATTCCTTTGGAAATTCAATTAAAACATTAAAATTACAATACATTAAAATTATAATACATGAAATTGGGTTCACAATGACAACGCAGGCCACTTGATACAATTACTTCACTCTCTTAATAGTTTTGAACATTTCAAAGCAAATGTTTGCACTTATGTGTTTGGAATGGAAATAACGAAGAAAGCCAACTTTTCCCCAAATATGAAAATGTTAAAGAGACACTGGCACATTGGAAAAATAGTGCGCCCTCAAAATTTTCAAAATCGATATTTTTGCATGGTTGTAAAGCTCTTATATACACACACTGGGCAAAAGTATTGCAACATGCAGAAAACGAATTCATAATCACCAATTGATTTCAAATTCTATCATTGATTCTTGACCACACAATACGTATTACATTCCAAAGTTGTGGTTTTCATACAGATGCTATTTTCCAGAATCCAAGATGGTGAAAAAACTTTTAATTTGATTGTTATGTTCCCTAAATATGGCAGATTAAAGGAACAGCGAACGATAACTTGCCGATTTCGCTCCAGAAATAATACAGACACAGAAACAAAAGAAATGGCTTCAAAACAGCCGCTTAATGAATTGTACGGGTTCAATAGGGTTTACTTTAAATGTTTATGGGAGAAAATCATGGTTATGTGGACCGGAAATGAGATAATGTCAATGGAAGACAGTGGTCTTCGAAAAAAATAGAGAAATTGGGAGACACACGAAATTCGAATGATAACTCACGTGGTTTACGTAAATCATGTCTAATTACGCGTTTCACATTGCATGAGAAACATCACAATGTCAACGGTACGACTAAACAGTTATTTTCAATTTAACACGTGACCTCTTTCTTGCCATTAAATTTCCCGAGTCCAACGGTGATGAACATGCTCCCATCTTTTATTGACATTATCTCATTTTCGGTCCATACAACCACCCCAATTTTCGCCCTAAACATTTAGAGTAGACCATGACAAACCCGTAAATGTCAATTAGCGACTATTTTGAAGCCTTTTTGACGTTCCTGTGCCTGTATTTTCTTCTTGAGCACAATCGGCAAGTTGTCAATAGGCAGTTCCTTGAACCCGCCATATTTAGGAATCATGACAATCAAAGTAAACATTTTTCGCACTACTTAATTCTTGGAAGCAGAATCTGTTTGAAAAGCACAACTTTGACAAGGGTTACGTACTGTGTAGTCAGGAACGCCTGGTACAATTTAAATCAATTTTTGAATATAAATTGCTTTTCCGCATGTTGCAATACTTTTGGCCAGTGTGTGTACAATTAGCCTCACCTGAAATGATTAAGACAAAATCAGCGTCCTTATGGGTAAACAGAACGATCTTATAATTAATGTCGCCGGCGACATTAATTCAGCAGACGACGGAAATGGCGTTTAACACACACAAAAAACGCACGCCGTATGCATGTTTCCCACGGCATGTATCCTGTTTGACTGGTCTGTGACATTTGTGGTTTTAATATCAATGAGTACGAGTCTATGATGTTCATGTAGTATACACATTTTTCTATTAAAGTTATGGAAAACTTAAAAGTTAGCCTACAAATTACCTGGATGTCTTTTACCTCTTATTAACGCCCATATCTGTTATTGAGTATGTTACGTTTATGTGTAAAATGTATCTCCATTCTTCCAATAGCCTAGATTATCATTTGAGAGGAAATTGAAGAAATTGCATAGTTTGTGAAAATGTGTCAATGCCGCTTTAAGGTCTTATCATACTACCCAGTATTGTTTCTGAGCCTGAAAACGTGGCATATTTTGCCCTTAAAATTATAATGGTTGCTCGTTACAGAGAAAGAAAACCTAGAATCTGTGAGCGTCAAGTGACCCGGTGTGGCAGTAGATATAGTCCTCCGGGCTCATAGTCCGCCTAGAACGGTGAAGAATAGGGCACTCGATTCATTTGACTCTTCACGCAACATTAGTTTCACGCTATTTTACGATGTCGTATATGGAGCCCGGACTATGGTTCCTGCCGGACCATATCTCCTTTTACACCGGTAATATGATATAATGGCTTTTAACTAATTCATAGCTTAAACAAGATGGTTCTCGAATCAGTAGTGTTGCCTGATTTGATAATTGCAATATTGAGAAATTGCTGTTACACTGATTTTGCATGTGAATTGACCACTGTGTGACCTTGGACCTCATCTGAAGTTCCCCTTCAATAATAATTATTGTCAACACGTTTGGTAATGACGGACATTTCAGTATTTTTGCAAAATGAGGTCAAATGTCATTTAGAGATAAACTGAGGTTGATCGTTAACAACTCAGGTATCGTTAACATATCAAGTGACCCTTCCCATAAGAATTAGTTCAACCAAGTTTGGCAATGGCCTATCAATTTCAGTGGAAATTATAAGAGTTTCGATATTTGTACATACTGACCTCATTTGACACTTATATGACATTTGACCTCAAGACCTTTCACCTCAGTCCTAGTCCCCCCACCCATTGACCATAAGAATTATTTCAACCCAAGCTTGGCAATGGCCTATTAATTTCAGTGGAAAATATGAGAATTTCGGTATTTTTACATATTGACCTTGACACTTAGATGACTTATGACCTCAAGACCTTTCACCTCAGCCCTAGTCCTCCACCCACTGACCACTGTTACCAAGTTTGGTTTGAATTGAATGATTTAGAGAAACTTTAACCAAAGATTATGACCGAGAAGCCATACTTAATATGCATTAAATACCACTGCACGAATATATACAGACATACATACATACATACATGACATACAGACATATCAGACATACATACCGTACATACATGACATTACAGACATACATAATACTACATACATACATACATTACTACATACATACATACAACCAATACATACAACATACCATACATACATACATTAATATAACATAAGTGATTTCATAGTGTCTTCCTGAACATGTTCAGGTGAGACAAACATTTTTTTAGGATTTTTGATGGTTATCTTTCACATAACTTCACATAATGCAATCATTTCGCACACAATGTGCATAACCGTGAAAGACTAGTTCTGACAGCAAGGACAGCCTCTGCAGTCTTCACATTGTCTTGCAGCTTGGCAAAAACTTTTGCTTTGCAAAATGAGGTGAGAGTTTTGCTACATTTTCTTTAATTAACTAGATCAAAAACATAGTGAGTTGCCAAGAGACCTGCGAAGGCCTTGATTATGGATGGCCAACATCTCACTACTTCACCTTCCACATGTATCTTGAAAGCACTTCAGGTACTCAAACTTCCCGTTCCATCACAGGTAATAATTGCTGAGGCTGGTAAACTGAAGACTGGGCCAACTCTCAGGAAATCATCAAGATTCTCACCAAGATGACATAGCAGAAATGCTCTATCTGTTGAAAACACAATGGCATAAACATATTGTACATGAAATGTTGGTATAACATCAATCAGCGAAGGATGGCTTTAAAACTGAACTTTACTAAGTTGACCAGCAGTTATGTTCAGTTAGAACTGGTTCCTATTGTCAGATAATCGCCATATTGTGGAAAATCTAAACATTTGCCTTGGAACCTCAGAATTTCCCTCAGGATTGCATCCCTCAGGCAAATTCGTCTGTTTGTGTTGTAAACTAATTACATTTTGCACACTGATGCATTCCCAACAACTGATGCACAATTATCGAGTATAAATGTCAACCTCGATTATTAAGGGAGTTTGCGTAACCTGACCCATCTGACATATTTTTTTTTCTGACACACTTATGAATTTGGAAACCCTTCACGGAATAAAGCACATGTTTTATTCCGTTAAGGTTTCCGAATTCATAAGTGTGTCAGAAAAAATGTGTGTCAGATGGGTCAGGTTAGGGGAACTCCCCTCATATTGAGAGTATTTGTCTTACCATTTACATTGCCCAGACTCTGCACCCTTTCTGGAATTTGAAATGCTGTCAGTTTGGGTACCATTTCTTCGTCACACTCCACAAATTGACTATAGAGGGACACCTTATAGTTATCCGGTGAAATTCCTCCATTATCTGTACAAATAATTAAAAAGCACCATACAATTATTGATCCGCGTTATTAATGCGGAAGTGACATGTTAGAAATATCTTTTTTTGGAAATTATCTCAAGATAATAAAACTATCCCGAGAAATGATCGAGATAATAACAATTGTTTAGATAACAAAAAATATCTCGAGATAATACAATTATCTTGAGACAAGATCTCGAGATAATTGTATAATAAATTATCCAGAGAATGTAGAATCGAACATGTACATTGTAGCAAAATCACATGATCAATCATGGCGCCGCCGCCGGGAATGCGTGGGGGGTCTCAGGGTTTTGTCGGGTACCCATGCTCTTGTCCAGAGGTTCTGCCAAAAAAAAAATGACCCCTAACGGGACCCAGTTTTCTGTGAAAATATACCCCAAATGGACCATTTTTTGGGTGAAATTATACTAGTTTTCAGTGAAAACCAACCGTAATGGGACTTATATTTGTGGTTAAATTATACCCCCCCTGGCGGGAGCTGTCCTCAATAAAGTGATATACCTTTAAATAACCAATGACAATGAAAAATAACACTGTGCTCCTGGCACAACAAAAAAAAAAAACCCAAGGTTATTTTTGCTGATATGCTTAGGTTAATTTTCCTATTTTTTTATCAATGAACCATTCACAATCACAGCAGAATTCTAGCGGGAATATACTCGGAGTAATAATTATTTGACGGATTTTGAACAATCTGCTACGTGTGTAGACATCGCGTAAACGTGACGATTAAAATAGGCACGCGATAACGCCTGTATACTGGTTGCAGAAGCCTATAGAACTTGATTATTGTGAATCTTGATACCCCTATCCTAGTGGTAGGCCCGCATTTTGCAGCTATACTTTGTTCGGTCTCGAATTTGATGTGGACGTAATGACGTGACTCTGCTTCCGTTTAAGCGTTTCATTGTGCCGCCTTTAGCGCTGTGCGTAATGCTGTAATTGAACTTCAGCGCGTGTGTTTCTATGGCGCAAACCTAACGCGCGCAGCAACGTCACCCTCAAAACTTTTTTTTTTTTTTTTTTTTTTGTGTTTATTCTATTTTTTTATTCCCCTGTACTTCACAAGACATTTACATGACAATGTAAAAATAAAGATTGAAGCATTATAAAAAAACATATACCAAAAGATCAAATATAAAATTATGACACCAGGTTATCAACACAAGGACAAATTCAAACAAACAACAAAACTCACACACAAGGACACCCCCCCCCAACAAACAAAACACATACATCCCAAACAAACCAAGCACGAAACATACAAATTGAGACGATACAGAAGAGTCCACCCGACAACTCACAAGATTTGCAAGTACATTATTAATGCAAACCACCGAGTAAGCTTCAACAGTGCACGTGTGAAGTGAACAGTCGAAAAAAGAGCTAGAAAGAATCAAAGGAGCAGAATAGAACCTGTGCACTACAAAATACACCACAAATTATAATGGTGAACGAGTTGCTTATCATGTATGCATGAGAGAAAGAAAAAATGTAAAAAGTTTTTTTTAAAAAAAAAAAAACAAAAAAAAATCAATTTCACAAATTTTCACCAAAATCAAAAGTAACTTTCTTTCATGTTTACATAATTGCCTTTCCTTCTCTACAAATTTCATACTCAGTTTTTTGTTCATTTGACTAAATTAAGAATGCCTTGAATTGGGTACACAACTGGAACCTGCATCTGTAAATCGTAAAATTTCAAATACAGAATCAAACGTTATACCACTACTGTGTAGAGCCCAATAAATCATTCCCAAACATGTTTTTTCAAAATTAGAAGCTCTAAGTTTCAACACCATATTTCTGCAATAAAAGCAAGCAGATGATCCCATAATGGGAGGATTTTGTCACATTACAACACATGTGAATGTGGGTTCTCAGTGATTCTTTGTGTACAAAATAACATCATCGACGATCAACCGGCGTGCCAATTTATGAAGAAAATGTTTGTACAAATTCTCTGTGGGACAATCTTAAAATAGAAGATCTTCATTGAGTCTCAATTGTGGAATGACGTTATTGTTAGTGAATAGTTGACCAGTCAACATCATCATTAATATTCCAAACTTCAATGCCAAAAATCCTGAAGCCTTTACAGGGTCCTCATGGGATTTAAATATGAGTACGAAGAACTGGTAATTTTCCTATTATCAAAGAGTTTACCAACAATTTTTAATCAAAAATAAAAATCTTGGACTTGAGGAGGGTTATAAAACCAATCTACAGAAATACCATTCATGAGAGAGTTTATTTACGCCTATCCTTAAGTGAAATCATATTCCAAAACCAGATCTTTCAAAAGTCTTCACAAATTATAACCTCTATACAAATCTGCCAAAGTGGAAATACCATGTGCATGCCAACCTGATAATAAAAAAAAACGCTTGGTTTTAATCCTGAACGTCTGATTGGTACCAATAGGATCCTGGGGAAATAATTGATCATCCCTAAATCTTTTTTAATTTGTTTCCTATACAATACCAACCTGATATGTTTTTTCACCCAGCAAGCTGGAGTTTTTCATAATTCAAACATGATCAGGAGCATTAGTTTTCCACGTCAACCCTCAAACTTGAAGGATCGAACAGAGCCTATTTTTTTTTGAACAAGCATTGGTACCTGACCAAAATCCCATCACCCCCCTCCCCGAGGGAAAATGCTGCAAATAAGCAAACACACGGCCAAGTGCACTGACTGAATCACTCACTGATGGGTGCCAAAAATTGCACCACGTCATTTCGTGGGCTTTTATTTGATCTTTGCAGTGCCAGTACGCCTACGTAAACATGAACTTACGCTACTAAATACCTAAGAACGTTCTATTCTATAGAACTAAATTAAGATGTTCTAATATATATAAATATGCATCAAATAAGGGCCAAAGGCGCCAGCCACCGCGATTCAAATTGCAACACTGCAGACTATATGACTGGCGCATACATGTGCGTAAAAGATGTAAATCGACACCTGTAGGAGATTCATCAGAATCGTGCCTATTACGCGATGAAGTAAAATCCTACGAGTCTATCGCGAGTTCATGACCAGTTGTTTTTTTCCATATAACGTTTGCAGTGACACGTACTCTACGTACTTCTTAATAAACTACAAATTACCACACTGGACTACGATGCTCTTGCTATAATCTTCTTACTCCTCGTCCAACCAAGGGTTTTTGTACTACGTTCACGACCGGGGGGGGGGGGGGGGTTACCACCTCCCTGATTTTTTCGTAATTAAGTGACAAACATCATCTTGTTTGGTATCAGTGTGTAGCTAAATATGTCCTTTCTTCAAATCAAGTACAAACATATCAAGTTTTAACAACATGACGTCATAGTGACTGAGAGCTTATTGTTACGCAAATGTGTAGGCAAATCGCCAAAATCGAGGGTTTTTCGACCGTTTTTGCCATTTATGCAAGCAAAATTGGTATTTATTTGGCAATAATGGGTGCCAAAGTAAGCATACATATGTTATTACTCTAAATAATAAGAAAAATACAAGTATTTGCTTACAGTAGCATCATACTTACATAAAGTACCATTTTTTGGCATTTTACACAGTAAAGTATAGGAAGATGGTAACCACACCCCCTACCTTCCGACTTTGACGGGACGTCCTGACCCCCATGAAGGTGGAACCTCCATTTGTTTTCGCCAAAATGACCGCAAAAAAAAAAAAAAAAAAAAAAAAAAAAAAAAAAAAAAAAAAAAAAAAAAAAAAAAAAAAAAAAAAAAAAAAAAAAAAAAAAAAAAAAAAAAAAAAAAAAAAAAAAAAAAAAAAAAAAAAAAAAAAAAAAAAAAAAAAAAAAAAAAAAAAAAAAAAAAAAAAAAAAAAAAAAAAAAAAAAAAAAAAAAAAAAAATATGTAGCCACGAAGGGCGGTAACAAGTTCACAAAACAAGTTTTCCTACAAAAGGCCAAAGGGCGATGGGAGGGGGGGGGGGCAAGCAAAATAGTGAACTAGTATCTACAACACCCTTTAGCTGTCAATCGACATCCATTAGCTGTCAATCGACACTCTTTTGCTCGGTCAGTCGTCATCATTTCCAACTGGACAGACACTTTTCTGGTGTCAGATTTACGTGCCAATTAGGGAATACCAGGCAAGTGTCAATTGACACCCTGCAGGACACCACGTTGGTGTTCGTTGACACTTCACCAGTGTAAGTGTAAAAATATAATTTTCGCAAGTGTACTGCACACTTGAAATGTGTCACATTGGAGTCACATGAGTATGTTGCCGTGCTCATTTTAACATTTTCCTGGTGTAACTGTGCGTAGCAATGAGTATCAAGACGAAGTCACGCCTGAAAGGTGTGATTTGACACTCACATTTTTTTCAGTGTATCTTGCAGTTTGATGGTATGAGCAAATGCTTGTATCACAGGTTTTCATAGGCTACTTAAATGGTACAAATGGTACAAATTTGCTAATTTCTTAAAGATACATTAGAATTTGCAAGTAAAAATTTGGTACAACGTGCAGTACAAGCTACGGTTCAGTTGATATAAAAATCCTCGACTTTTTTGTTAAGTTGAGGGACTGAGTCTGTGGATCACACGAAATAATCCCCCTTTAAGTTTGTCTGTAGCCAAACAAAAGCTAGGATCTATTGAGTGTCTATCAAATGAAATCACAACATACCAGGGTATTTAAAACAAAGAAACCCTCAAAGCCCCCTCTGTTTCACGAAAGAAAACTCATACAATTAAACACCTCTGTAAGTGCATTTCGTTAGGGTTTCCGACACCGAAAAACAATTTCCAAAGGAACTATTGACCGAATTATGGGCGATTGAAAATCTGTACTTATATTTTTCTTTAGTAAAAAATTAAAAAAGACTTACCTACTCGTTAAAAAATCGTCATTTACATTTATCCCGCGTTCATAGAGGTGGGCTGTAATACATATAGTGGACGAGCCAATTTTGTTTGGCCCACTATCTGATAATTTGCCCGAAATATCTATATGAATATTCTTGAAACTGTCCTGCAAACTGTCGCTAACAATTTTACGAGATTAACACATGGCCAAACGAAAAAGACACATATATACTGAATAGATATTTGCACAGCACGTGATAATTACAGCTACCGAGCTTTGTACACAAAAACTGCAAGCCAAGCTGCTCAAGGCCTTTTTGGAAGATATCCAACCCATAATACGCAACACTGACAACATAACCCCAATACGGTTTGGAGATTATAACTAATATGCTAAAACGCCCCGACGACTACCCTCGAAAGCGATAGATAACATCCATTGGCCACAGGATTTCGAAATGTCTATTCCGCAAAACCACAATCGTTTTGTTGAATAACTGAACAGCCCATCAGTTGACATGGTCCAATATTGCGATTTCACGCTATCTTATAATACCACGGTTTGAGATAAATATAGATATGACTCCTGACTGGTATTTCCCTACTTGCATTTCACCGCAAAACATTAATGCATAATCAGATCCCCACCATTAGCATAGTTTTATTATGAAAGTGATGGTTGACAGTGTATGGCAAATTCTTATTTAGATTTTTCAATAAGAGCATTGTCTTACTTGTGCATTGGTTTTTGCAGTTTATTTTAAAAGCATTTTCACATATATTTCATTACCCGTTTAAGGTGCATTTCGGGATCCTAGCACCTTATTTTTTTTGTTTATGTTCTCTAGGATTCCCCGAGAAAAGGTTAACTCCAACATAATCAGTTGAATCTGATGGTGCATTTTTTATATTATTACTAAAAGTTTGTATCACGGGCACACATAGACCCACTTGTTGTACTTTTCTGTTCATTTACGGGACAGGAAATACGAAATTGAGAATTTCTTCTACACTAGATCGAATTTGCAACGTAAGATAAGGGCAACCCACATACTATACTTAGACCAACGGTTCGTTTGATATAAAAAAAATATCACAACATTTTAGGTAAAATCGGGGGACAAGGTGTGGCAGACGAAAATGCCAATTAAGTTTAAATTCGCCCCAAAAAATATAAATTTCGTATTTTGTCAATTATAAATATATGAGTTTATTTGGACGAAACTATATAAACCAATCGAATGGAATTAAGTGATTGAATTTTAATATAATGACCTAGAGTACGATGAATTTGAAGTAACGGAAATTAAATTAGTGTAAAATGTTTAAAAATAAGTGGGGAAAAGTTTAGTTCTAAGATTCTAAAGTTCAAATCGGCCATGGCGTTATATATTTTTTTTTTTTTTTTTTTTTTTTGATAATTAGCACAATTAAGTATTTGGTGCGCTATGCAAAATTAGGTTGGCCCTTTAAATCGTACTGAGTAACTTTTAAAAAAAAATATATATTTCAGCAAGTAAACTGTATTTATGTGCAAATTTTAGGGAAAAAAAAAAGTCCTAGGGAAAGTGGATTTTTATTTGTAGTTCGGAGAATTGGTGCGTGTCATAAAGATCGAACTGCCATTTTGAAATCTGTATAACGATTTTTTTTTTCTGATATGCGGGCACGTTGTTTAACCATCAGTGACCATAGTTTTGGTAAGAAATTCCACCGGCAAAGTGGTTTCAGAGGGGGTGCACTCGGACATCCTTATCCACCAACGAGAGTGCAGAAGACTTAAGTGTTAACTATCATGAATCTTCAATGTGTCATGTTTCAACTTGTGTTATTGATATTCGTCAAATCCATTGACATTCGTGGCGATGACTACTGAATAGAAAAAGGTTTTAAGGAAATCGTAATTTATTTCATATCGTTGGTGTCATTAAATGGAATAAAGTGTTTAATTCAGATTAGTACCCATTGCCAGACCATTAGTAATGCCGGAACAAGTAACCTCCGTCTAAAGAAGGGGTGCGAGTGAATTGCACCCCTAAAGCTTATTTGAATAAGCATATGTGGGTAGGAATAAGGGGTAGGGTATATATGTACGGCATTGTTAAAGCCCGCTATTGATTAACGGGTAAAGCCAACAAAGTAAACAAACCGTTAAAAAAATCAAGTTCAAACAAATGATAAATATACATTTCTTTTTTTATGTCGAATTCATATTTGTACGGTATTTCTTTATTTAGATACGGGCAGAAATGAGCGTGTTTTGGAAGATACATTGGAGGCGACAAACATCGGAATCATTCCCAATAAAGGAATCATATTTAATGTTGTTAAAATAGGCCTATACTCGAGAATAAATTGAAGGAAACGATAATGAATATCAATGAAAAATGAAGATTTTGCTTTTTTTTTAATACGCGATCTTGATATTGATGGACGATTTCGAAGAGCAATTGCACGAAAATCAATGACACATTGTTAAAATGCATTGACACAAAAGTGAATACCAGTTACAGAATAATTAAATTGGTTTGGCCTTTCAGTGATTCTGATATTCCATGGCGAATTCGAGTGACCTAAAATAAAAATAAAAAATACACTGTCCGATTAATTAATTAATTCTAAACATAGCGAGTTAAACAAATCAGGGCTAACCAAAGAATTATTAAGTCAAAGGCAAACAACATGACTTATCTGAACCAGCACCATACCGAGACAGACGAGCCAAGAGGAGCAGCATTTTCAAGTCGTCCCGGTGACTTGCTTCAACAAGTAATTAGAGTCCGGCGTACTCATAGTCCGGCAACAATGGTGAACAAGGGCAATCGATTCAGTTGACTCTTTACGCAACATTAGTTTCACGCTTTATTCCGTTATCGTCTATGGAGCCCCGGACTGTGGCCCCCGACGGACTATATCTGCTTTCACACCGGTTTGTTAATGGTTGCGGGATGCGCATTTGGCTCCGCCGTTTAACACTTCTACACCGGGTTCATCCACTGATCTCTATACAATGGATTGGCAACACAACAGTAATTGTATAGTAGATCAGTGATGCAACCGGCGGACATCTTGGTCTAACAGTACAATAGCATTCCAGAGACACCTGTTCAACAGAAGTTGTATCTCGAGTGCCTGTTTTAGGGACATGCCATCCCATACGTGCACAGCTTCAATTACATTGAGCTCACTGAATTGACTTGATTGTGTACTCTGTTGTGTCGCATATCCACTTTTCAATGGAAACACACTTTGTGTAAATGACCGCTCTTAACCACCTGTTGGGCTCTTTTCGGATTACCAATATGGCCGTCAGTGGTTGAAAGTACGGAGCCCAGGATTCCAATCCATTGTATAGAGATCAGTGGGATCATCCTTCATGTAAGACTGCGCGGAATTAGCATAAGATGAATTCTTCTATAAAAGGATCAAGGATTATAATGAATGTACAGCTTTATTCCTTAAAGAGTCTTTACTCTAGTCTAACTCATTAGTATCTAACAAGGACACACCACAAATCGAAACGATAATGCAATATTATTCCATTTCGTCACGATATTTCCTGCCATGGAGAGGGACTTGTTCCCCTCCCGTCGGTACCACACTGATCTAATGCTACAACTGGGAATAAAATGTAATATAGAAAAAAATTGTAATCAACCGATTTGTGTCTCTAAAAACAAATAACGTCTGAAATTGAAAAAAAAATATGAAAAACACATAGCGTACCCGAACGCAATTCTTGGCAGAGTTAAGAAACAAACTAAAACAAAAAAGCAAAAGAAAAACAAAACAATAACAACACACAACAAAACAGAAAAAAATAAAACTATATCTGATGTCTTTAAAGGTGCATATCGTCGCTGGGCGGGAAAAACACATATGTAACTCCAGAGGTCATGCAAAACTACATAATGTAAAAAGTGGGCCCCAGTGCTAAAACCTCACATGTGCATTTTGGTCACATCGGGTTTTAGTTTGAATTTCAAGCCAAATATTGATAGTAGGCCTAAATCATGTGGCAATTTATTTCATAATCTGAGTAAATGATTATCTAAATATATTTAGAAAGGAAAACCTTTCTTGTGCAAGGCATTACAACAAATTATCCAGTTTTTGGTGTCTCCCGAAAATGAGGTTTTGTCATATTACCATTTTTATTACATGTGAGGTTTGCTCTTAAAGGTCAAATGCACATAAGAGGTTATTCCTGACCAGCGACGACATGAAAATTATATTGCAAATCAATCAATCAATCAAATTTTATTCATCACAGAAGCAATGTACAATAATTAGCATTACAAAAGCTAAATAGCCAATAAACGATATAAAGTATTATAAGTGACAACTGAAGTATAATTATACAGTAAGTTATGTAAATGCATGAGTGATGAATAAGGACATTGCTAAACGCAAAGCGTGAGGGTGCAATGACCTCTTCAAATAAAGTTAAAATTTCATAATACATAGGGACAAAAACATACGGACAGTCATGCAAGGACAGGACAGAACAAACAATGATATACAATAAACAAACACGTCCGACTAATGAAAAAGGGGAAAAGCAAAGAAGAGAAAAATGAATGGAGAAATTAAGGTGAGATGGCAGTATCATACATCTTAACGAGATTTTTCTTAAGATTCCTTTTGAAGAGATGAGTGAAGGGAGTTTTTTCAGGTGTGGGTCCAAAGTAGACCAGAGTAAGGGACCTTGGTACATAGTGATATTGTTGGCCAAGACGGTATTGGTCGTTTTTATAATTGGAAGATGAACATGTTTAGTTTCGTAATTATGAGTGAAGGTTAATGTATTAAAGAAACAAAGGTGATTTGGCAAAAGATTTTTTTTTTTCAAACTGGTACATAAAGCTAGCAAGTTGAAGCCTGTAGATGTCATGAATCTTTAATGTATTCATAGATGAAAATAATGGGTCAGTGTGGGCAAGCCACATGGAATTTGTACATGTTCTAATAAACTTTTATGAAGTAAAAAAAGGGATCCAACTAATTGTTTTAAATGAATTGATTATATACCAATTTTTGGCCCATGATTGGCAGGAAAATTCCTTCCACCCAGAAATTACTGATTCAGTAATATAATCCCGCTCAATTACATAAATTTTACCAGTGAGCCGATGAATATTTTCATAAACAATAGGTCTCCAAATCAAGCAACTGAACTGATCACTTTGATACTACATTCTAAGGAAAATTGTACCCGGATATCATTTCATTCTCTAACAAAATTTCAACACCACAAACAGTGGTTAGAAACGTGATACAAATTAGTGTTTAGGTATTAAAAGCATGCCAACTCTCTAAACGCTTGCCGTCAATGTGTAAACACCAAATGTCAATGTCTCTAACATGTTAGATATAAGGTTCTCCCAATATAGCAACAAAGTATTCGGTCTTCCGATTAATCTCAATGAAAAGTTTTACAAGCTACAAAACGTGGGCTTCATATACTTTGAAACGTGTAAAGATAAATATATATTTGACACGCAAAATAAATAGATTAGAAAGTTATCTTTAAAAAAAACCAAAAACCTTATCAAAATGGATAAAAGAGTAATCAATGTATGTTTTTATTTGATGATGCTGGCGAGATCATCCCCAAATCAAAATAGGCTTTACATAATCACATTCACAAAAAATTATAGTTGTGTCAGGATTTATTTTTACAAAAGTCACAAAGTTGGAATCCTTACGATTATTTTAAAAAGAAAATCATTAAATGCAATCAGTTTGTGGGCAACATTAAAATAAAAGATACAGGTCAGGTCAGGTTATCTTCGAAGGCCTTCTACTGGTTCTAGTAACCAGTACTACATGTTCCAGGGCCGGGTTGTCAGCGGCTAAACCGTCACCCGTCGTGGTTCTAAGGATATTACGAAGAGGAGGGTAGCTGGTTTACCCTGGTTTAATAAAAAACGAAAAGAAGGTCTATCTACAAGGGCCGTCGGCTATGGAGAGCTAATGGTGCGCCACCAGCCACATGACGTAGGAAGGGCATCCGGTCAAATACCTTTTGCTCCAATAAATCCTCACACAGCAGGTGTGCTGGGAATGTGAGGTGAATCCTGTTAGCGGGGACAAACCCGAATGTAGAAAAACTTTGGTTTTTCTAGTTCTTACTAAAAAGAGTGGAGTTTTATCATCCACTGAACCATTTAAAATTGATCATTTTGCATAGTTGTAGAGCTTTAATATATTAGTAGACAAACGATATTAATATAAACTCTTTGCATGCGGCAGACGAATAGACTCGCTCAAAGATGAATTTTGGTAAATGTTTGTCTTTTCTTGTTATTAAACAATCCAAAGTATTGATTTTCATGAGTGTATAACCGCTGATCAGCGTGAAAAATGCATTTAATGGGTCAAGAATACCTAGCTTTGTTGTTTGTTTTAGAGGGACATCCCAGTGACCTACAAAATTTGCAAAGCCATCTCAATGCAACAACTGACTTATGCGTTATAACTATACAGAATTGCCCAGCGTGCAAAGATGTTTTAAAAAGCAACCACCCTATTCTGTGGGTTTTGAAACTGTGATCTTACTTCACTAAAGTTCAGGTTAGCCTTGTAAAAATTGCCAGTGATCAAGGCTGTCTGCTAAGAACCGACAAACGTGTTATTTTTAACACTCATACACTGTCCTGCATAATTAACATTTATTATCAATCTTGTGAACATTGTGTTTTTAGGGCTACTACCTGTCTAGAGAAGATTATATAATGAAAAAATGGTACACGCCTGGTGGTGTGTCCACACTGGGCTGGATCCATGGTTCCCTACTAGTCTAGACATTAAAACCACAAACACCTGGTGTGGTCAGGTGCAGTGGTTGTACTACTAAGAGCGACAGCCTTGATCCATTTGCTTTGTGGTTTTAATCTTCCCTGTACAAAACTCCTATAATTTTTTATGCAAATGCAGAAAAAGACTGACAGACTGTACAAGGCGTTCTGCCTGAGTTGAGTTGAACTTATTGAACTCGCTAGTGGAAGCATGGAACATAGGCCAGGTGAAATAAGAGACCTCAAATTAGGTATTTAATAGAGTGAATTCTTGCCATTTTTTAGGAGGAGGATATGCTCCACTATATGACATTATATCAGACGTGTGAACCGATGAATGAAGTTGGTAGAGCGCCTTGAACAAGGCTATGTAAAAATCGGAAAAAAGGACAAATTCAGATATTTTTGTTGTTACTGTCCATACAGCTATTTACTGCAACACGTATTTGAATCGAAATTCTTTAACCCTCGTCTACCGGAGCCATTTTTTGTAACCAAACTCCCTTCTGATTTTCGTTACTGAACATCCGATTCCTATAAATTTGGTACCAAAGGATAGCTTAGAGTTTCTTCTTTTCATTGGTACCAAAATAAGTACCAACATACCCATTATGACGTCACCATGTCGTCATATGTTGAGGAAAGTATGAAAATACCGAATATAGGGTGGAATATTGATATTTTCGCAATTTTAGTCGACTCCAACACCTTACTAATAGCACTAAATGCTCTCATTATATCAAACTAGTCATTTCCCATCAAGTAGAGTCAAAAACCGCCTGAAAATATGATATTCCTAACCTTTTTAGGCGAAATAATTGAATTTTCACCTATGTACATTTGTGTCTATGAATTGGCATTTGCGGACATGCGAACGTTATGACGTCCATTATGACGTAATGCTGGCATGTTGGTACTCATTTTGGTACAAGGAAAGAAAAGACCTAGCTATCTTTGGACAAAATAATTGTCTGTGATTTCCTGGGTTGGGTTAGGCATGTTGTAATTTTCGTTCCTCCGGAGAGGTGGTTCACCCTCCCCCATCCCCCCCCCCCCTGTACCTTAACCTATACCCCGGTGATGTTTTTTTTTGGGATGATTCAAATAATTTGGCACCAAAAGAAAATGGGGTTCTTTTGCACGCCGGTAACACCCCCCCCCCCCCCCCCCCCCCCCCCCCCCTTGGGCAGACGAGGTTTAATCCACTACTGTTTTCCTTCCTTCTTCAATTTTTCAGTTTCAAGAAATACTTATGATGAGCAATCCTATCCATTTACGTTAAGCTATCCTGCAAATTTCAATATTTTCACTCTTCCAAGTGAATCACTGATATATAGTGTCTTTAAGAGGTCAATGGCAATTCAAACAAATATTGATGGCTTCTTTGTCTCCTATTCTTGTTGTTGTTCTCATTATAGTTTTTAAACCAAATGCAATCCATTGTGGACAAAATTCCTGCCGATGTACAGGGTAAACCCAAATGAAGTTCTTTCAAATATCAATTTGTTCCTAACAAATCGGAATATGACATTGCAAAAAGCTATTTAGTCAAAAGTACACTTTATTAAATTTCAAGAGAGTTTTTTTGTTTTAAGATTTTTTTTTAATTTCGTCAGTGCAGTCAAAACCATTTGAGTAAGTATCGTCTATGAGCCAGTTCTGTACGGGCCTTTAAATTCGAGTTTGTTTTGACCCACCTGGTATTAATTTTCCAATTATCACCTTGAAGGGGTTTGTCCCCTCACTAGGATTTAGATGTTTCCGCCCCGAAATTTTGCACATTAGCGCGTACCACTGACCTCTACGCTTAACTAAGGGCGTAAAGCAACCGTCCTCGAATTATAATGCTTGCAGGATGTCGCCAGTGTGGTAGTTTCTTAACATGTCAGCCGCAGGCGAGACATTCAGAAACTAGCAAGCAAAGCACAGCTACAGAGGACTATTATATTCGTCTCTAATGGTCTGTTTAGGGGGAGGGTATGGGTCTGAATTTGGTAAATATTGTTCCATTTATCGAAAAGAAGATAATGCAAGGCTTAATTGTGTAGATTGTAATCTACAAATCTTGTTTCTTTTCTATCTATTCGATCCATCGGACATTCCGTCCCGATATTGGCTGATCCAGGTGCATCTTCTCCTATACTTTATCATGTGAAAAAACATTTAAATGGGTTTATATTTAAGATATTTTAACAGATATGATTTATACGCCATTTAACGCATTTTTTTGGCTAAGTTTCAAGTTAAATAAACTCATATTATTTTGTCCATAATTTAAAGTGATTAAATGTACTGGGTAAGTGATATTTTTAATGTATTTTTATTGTTCTACCCTGCGATATTTAAGAAAATTATTTTAAATAATTAATTCCAGGACAATGGATGCACGATTTCGATGTTTTTCATTTAATAATTATAATAATTCAGTATAAAAAATGAAATTTAAAAAAAAAAATCCATATTTCAACATCAAATCGCCCTCAATTTTGTCTAAAGGTTTCGAGGTCCATAACTCGTTTCGTTAAAAATACTGCAACCCCCAAAACGCAAACGAACGTAACTAGAGAACCTAATCTAATTCAACTGAAATTTGGGGGGCACACATTTGAACACATATAGGGCTAGTGAACCATGAAGAACTGATTTTCAAAATTGTTTATTCAATTCAAATTACGCCAGAATTATTATGTGATCTGTCGATTGCCGGTTGCCATGGCAACATCTATCAAAAATCCGGCTTCATGTTCACTGCGTATAACCCCCTTACATTGCCACCCAAGTTTTCCGTCCACAGTAGCTTGCATTTATTAGTTAGTTCCGTCCGTTCTAGTGTTTAGCCATTCAGAGCCGTACGTGGTTACCATGGCATCCCAGACAAAAATTGACAGGAATTTTAAAACTTTGTGACATGGGCCTACAATATTAATGTGTAACATGTATATACCACTATTAGGAAAATTAGAAAAATCACTTAAAGTTCCCTCTTCATACCCTTACCCCTCCCTTAAGACGCCGTTTATCTTGCATACGTCGTGCAGATAATTAAATGCGATTTTTTCCTAATTATTCACTTACCATTTTGGATACATTGTTTAATAGTTTTTAACGTTTTAAAATGGAACATAAGATTAACTATTTCCTTTAAATAAAACACCAGATGCCTTTCTATATTCGCATGTGTACGAGTTTATGAGCAAGAAACTTCACGCGGCTAATCTACCGTGGGTATCAGTTCTTTGGGCATTCAGCTCCATGTATTGTATTGAACCAAAAGGCCAATCCAATTGGAAATATTTGCGTTCAGTATCGACCAGTTACCCCATGTTTGTAAACATGTTAAGTTGCCCCCCCCCCCCCCCCCCCCCTGGATCTTAAAGTCGCCTGACTTGTTACACACTACAGCTTAGTGACCCAGGGGTTTCACTCCCGTTGGTGCCCAAGGGGGGGGGGGGTTCCATTGGACCACCCCTAAGGAAACCACTTTCCCGAGGGAATTTTTGTACGAAATTTATACCACATGTGAGGGGTCATAAGACAACCCCAAATCAGCAATAAAAAATGAAATTTGTTATTTGGGCTGCAAATTAGGGGCAAAACATTGTTTTCAAAACACGCGAAAAATGGGCAAAAAGACGGAAAATTCAAATGAGCCTTGCGCTTACATCAAACTTTTTGAAAACTGATTTTATGTAGATATCTATTCTAGAAGACCCAAATTACTTATATTTAACACAAAACCAGCAGTTTTAGGGAATCCTGTATTTTTTACGGGTGTTGCAAAATACACGTCATTTTCTCATAGAGTTTGTACAGTAACGGTTTGGCAACGTACATGTTGAAATTGTTTGTTTTCAGCACATAAAGGGTTAATTATTTTTAATGTTACTAATAATTGTTTACCTACATGTATGTGTGAACTTATATCAGCAAAAAAAATTGCTTTGGTTCTCGGTTTCTTATTCTTATATTTAAAAATATTCTCAAATGACTTCCGTTAGTGCCCAAGGGGGGGGGGGGTCCATGGGACCCTCACTAATTAACTCATTAACGGCTTGGCCGATTTTAATTTTTTGGGTATGAAATGAAGCGCATTTAAAAGTCTGACAATTACAAAAAATTTCAGCGCGAAAAACCCACGCGTAAAGCGGCCAGCGCGAAAACAAATTTGGAGGGTCCTAGGACCCCCCCCCCCTTGGTCACTTAAGTGTTAATACTATGGGCCATAACGATTCGCAAGAATAGATTCGCAGGCAACAAAAGAAGTGACATAGGATGTTAACTGGTCTATTACCAACAGCGACACCACAAAAGTTATATCAATGAATGAGTAGAGACGTGAAAAGCAAAAAGAAAAGAAGTATTCAGATTTGGTGTTGAGCGTAGGCCATGCCTGACTGGGAGATGGTGACTTGAGACCTTAGTCTACGGGGTCCACGTCCGGGCCCTTAAAGTGTGGACATACAGCACGCCCAGTCAGGTGCTGTTTTTCGGTAGGGTTTTATTGTAGGTTCATGGATTACCAGGTTTGGCACGCCGATAGACCGTTTCTTTTCAATTAGTCCTGATTATTGTTATACTTTTTATGAGCCTTAAAGCTTCGTATGTTGATCCTGATAAGCACCGTGTATCTAATTTAATATATATTGTAGTATAGGTGTCATTGCGCATTTCTTGTACTTACCTTATAATGAATAGCTGCAACTTGTGTATTACATCTTGCAATATGATTCTTTTGCTTTGTCCTTTTGTCTATAAAAATAAGTTTTGTTTTGGCGCAAATAGCCTAAGTAGCTGAAGGCGCCATTAAAATCCAACAACAACAACAACAGAAAAGAAGTATTCAGATTTGGTGTTGAGCGTAGGCCATGCCTGACTGGGAGATGGTGACTTGAGATCTTAGTCTACGGGGTCCGGGCCCTTAAACTGTGGACATACAGCACGCCCAGTCAGGTGCTGTTTTTCGGTAGGGTTTTATTGTAGGTTCATGGATTACCAGGTTTGGCACGCCGCTAGACCGTTTCTTTTCAATTAGTCCTGATTATTGTTACACTTTTTATGAGCCTTAAAGCTTCGTATGGTTGGTCCTGATATGCACCGTGTATCTAATTTAATATATATTGTAGTATAGGTGTCATTGCGCATTTCTTGTACTTACCTTATAATGAATAGCTGCAACTTGTGTATTACATCTTGCAATATGATTCTTTTGCTTTG